>VZTM01042045.1:236242-260457 GCA_013400555.1 Jacana jacana
GGCTGCCTCACGGCGGGGACCCCGCGTCCAGGCCTCTCTCCGTCTACCCCCTCGCGGTGTGGGCCCGGACCCCCTGGCCGGCGCTGAGGGGGATTTCGGCCGAGCTGTTGGGGGTTTTCTTTTTCTAAATGGCATCCCCGCCGGTGGCCTGCGCTGCCCCGGGGAGGCCGGAGCGGCACCTGGGAGAGGATAGAACCGGAGGCAGCCTGAGGGAGTTGCGGGGGGCGGGGGGGCGTTTATAAAGCACATTCTTCGGGCAAATCTGAAAAGCTCTTAGGTTGAAGCGGGTGCAACTGCCTTGGTTTTTTTTTGATCGCAGGGGCTTGTGTCAGGCACCAAAATGTAGATGATGGCAAAATTCAACCCAGAACCAGCTGGTCTGCAACTGATGTGTCCCTTCAGCCCTTCCCAGCAGAACGGCTGTAGCCGACGAGGGAGAGGCAGCGAAAGTATGTCCTGGTGCCAAATGTTTCTTCCCTTTCTCCTCTGTCTGCTCAGGGTTTGAGGATTTTGTCCACCAGCTGTGAATAACCCAGGTAAACGCTGCAGCGTTCACACTGTGCCTCCTTTAGTAGGTATGGAAGCACAAATGAACACGGGCCCACGTTGGAATCAAGGATTTTGGTTCCATTCATGACAAGTACCCTTAGATTTGAGCTTCCCTGTCATTCATGGCATTTTTAGTTAAGGTTTTCGTTTGGGCCCCTCTCTGGATCGGGAGGCCAGCAGTATTCCCAGTGTGGGCAATAATTCTGACCGTCTACTTGCAGAGTAGCACTAAATCTTTGAAAATACATTTTTCTATTTTATTGTGTTTGAAAAATCACACATGCTTCCAGTGTTTGAAATAAAGGCAAAATCAGTTGGGTTCTGTTTGTTTAACAATTTCAATAGCTCTGCCACTGAAGTTACAATTTATTTGCTTTCCTTTCTGGAACACAATGATAGTTGGCAAACACAACAGCTACCTGTTTCTGGGCTGTAAGGATTTCTCATAGCAAGCAAAATAGCATATTTAATGTGTTGTAGCTTGTTCCCCAAACCATCCTAACATTTGTGTAGGAACTAGGATGTGAAATGGTGTCAGAAAACCGATTTGCAGCTGCCTGGTCTGCAAATGATGGGTTTATAGGCAGCTTCCATTTTAGATGCAGACTGCTCAGCCTCCTATTTTTAATATACTTTATTTTTCTAAAACAGTGATGTTGGGATATTTTATTTTTGTTAAGGAAGAACAGGCAAATCGATCTTTTGTTTTCAAAGCAGACCAACAATTTTAAGCTCTCATTTTCCCAGCTTAATTTCTTTCTGGAAAACATGGCACAATGTCTGGTTGATATGGGCTACAAGAGCTTGTCCTTGGGTAAGTGAATCTTGGAACTCCCTGAGCCTCACAGGGATATGTGCAGAACAATGTTCACGAACAAATCATTCCCCTCGTTGTGCTGCTCCTACACAGGTGAAGATCTCATTATTATCAAAGCACTGAACTCTATATCAATATTGGGCTAGGAAATTTGTGCAATTATCTCACAAAGATAAATAGCTAATGCAGTCTCATGGTCTTTGGCCAAAATGTTTTTGAAGTGGAAGGCTGGAGGCGTTATCAGGAGAATAATCTTATCAACTTTTAAATGTGATGGTTTAGAATGTGGGTGCCTAATTTCAGTCTCTTTAAAGTTAATTTTAAGTGCATGTAATGTGTTCTTCCATTGATCCAAACCTCTGCTTGTTAAAAAGCAAAGGGATTAGATTTATCTGTTGAGAGACTATGAGGACAAGTAATTAAAATTTATGTAGATTCTCTTCCAATCCGTCAGCGTTACAGCGTTTGGACATACGTGGAGAAACTTGGAAATGAGA
The DNA here is from genome assembly GCA_013400555.1 of Jacana jacana. Lineage (NCBI taxonomy): Eukaryota > Metazoa > Chordata > Aves > Charadriiformes > Jacanidae > Jacana > Jacana jacana. The sequence goes on from VZTM01042045.1 coordinate 238,106, forward strand.
AGTAAAAAGCCACTCAGTCACATTCAGTGAATGTCACCAAAGATTAACAGGGCCTTTGAACAGAAGGATTGATGTCCTTTTATTCCTATTTCTTTCTTTTCTTTTTATTTTTTAAAAACTTTTTGTTTCTACTTTTACTAGCTCGTGATGGTTCATGCCAATAATCCATCTATATTAAAAATGGAATTTTAAAATAAAGTTACTTTTAAAGTAGTTTGGAATGTACTTATCTTGCCTTATTTAAGAAGGGCTTCGGGCTGATCCATTAAGGTGCCCCCATTAGGTTCTGCAGCAGTTTCTGTTCAATTGCATTATTCTGCATTTGAAGATATTTCACAGCTAATGCTCCAAAATAACATTCTGACTAAGGGGAAATTTTTTTATCTTAATTTGACATATGGCAGTGATAAATGTAAACATAGCAGAATAGTAATGTTTTGCAGCTTATTTAATGTAGAAAAAAACCCCTCATCTAAACTGGCATCTGCCTGCTCCCTGTAAATGTGCTTTCACTAAATTGTACAGCTAGATTTTGATCAGTATTCTTTGTTCTCTTAAAATTTAGATTCAGTTGTGGGCAGGCAAGAAATGCCCCTGTCATTCCAATGATCCAATGTCAAATGATTTGCCAGGATCTTCTACAGTCTCATTCAAAATCTCCTGGATCTCAGTGGGAGCTGGACTGGGCCAAGGAATTACTCAAGTATTTGTGCCTAAAACCACAGACCTTGGCCATCCCATTGCTACAGGGCATTTGTCATGAGAGCAGAGGACTGTGTGATAGCTTTTAAGATGAATTTCTGACTGGATAGATGTACTTTTCCAAATTACTATCACTAAGCATCCTAGTGTTGACTTGTGCTTGTGCTTAATACTAACAAAAGATTATTTTATGGATTTAATTAGTTGCAGTGAAAGATTGCAACTGATCTATCTAGTATTATATTTCTAAATTTTGCTTTGATTTGACAGTAAGGGAACAGTGTTGGTCTCTCTCTCTTTGGGAGCAGCCTAAGTTATAAGGAGAACCGTTAAGAACTCAGAAAATTAATAAACCTTGCTACTTAGATGCAAGGTATGCTTTTCAACCTCGGCACTGGAGACATGGCCTCACCCAGAGCAATCATGTTTTCAATATATATACAGGTAAGTTTAAAAAAATAAATCAAAATTAAAACATTTTACAGACATCTGCCTCGGGAGAATGGATGTGAGAATAGATGGACAGAAGCTTGTCATGCCATTTAATGCACAGCTGGGAGGCTGACATTATAGTGATAGGCACAGATAACCAGTATATAATAGGTTAAGTCGAAATCAAGTGTATATATATGTGTGTGTGCAACATCTGTGCAACTGGAACAAATTCATAATTACTTTTCATGGCTATAGTATCTCCAGTTCTATGTGTGAGCTTCCCAACTGGGTCTGAATTTGTTCAAGTCCATTGAAATTCTGTTGGTATTTAAAAAAACAAAATAGTTTTTTTACCCTCACTAGAAGATTCTGTTCATACAGACAATGGTTTTTGGGGCAACTATTTTCCACAAAATGAGTATTTCCCAATGCCATTGGCAGCTGTGAAAATCCAAGCCAGTATCCTTAGAAAAACACTCCGTGAGCTTCACTAAGATTGCAGATAAGTGGGTGGAACTCTAGTGAAATAAAAAGTTAGAAGAGAATTGAATTGGACCACAATTACACGAGATGTGAAAATAAAAATATTTTTGATCTTAACATTTAAATTTTCAAGCCTGGGAGCTCTTTTAAATGGGAACATACACGTTCCTGTAGATTACTGATTTTTGAGAGAGAAGAAAAAAAATCCCCAAACTCCCTAATCTTTTGCATGCTCATGATTTGTTTATATTTGCCTTATTCCCCCTGGTGCCTATCAAAATCACCCACAGTTACGGATTTGCTCTGTGCATTAAGTGTTAGAAGACCATTGATGTAATTGAATAATAACAGTTGGGTGCCCATCATCTCCCAAAATTTTAGATGGTGATACAAAACTGATGTAACCGTTGGTTAGAACTAAATTAATTACAAGCTGCAATTAAATGAGTGAATCCTTTTCTACCTAGCTATGCAAGTCAGCATCCTTGAGGCCTAATAGTTCAAAAAGTTTTTTGCTTTAAACTTCAGGCAGCTTGATCTGGGATCCTTAAGGATCCTATCTTAAAAAGGCTTGCACAGATGGGAATGGGAGACTTGCTCCATCCATGAACTCAGCCAAACATCTTGCAGATTAATCATTCTAAAATGATTCTTTTCGACCAAGGTCCCCTTTCTGACTGTTTTTTACACTTGAGTAAAACCAAAAAGGACACAGCCAACCCCCCCTTTCTCTGTAGTCCTATGAAGAGTTCTCTAGAAACACGGGAGTACGTGGAAACAGGATCTTCCCTCTCAGGTTTTGTTTTGTAATTGCCAGCTTCATCGGAAGGTTAACACTGGGTGAGTCATGATATAAACAGCAGCTACTCCTTCCATGTTTCTATTGTTTATGTTCTGTTATCGTTAGTGTTTTTACAGATAAAGGCAGATTATACCCACTATTTTTAAGAATCGAATGCAGAAGAGACAGAGTATTTACCTATGTGTTTGCTAAATAGTTCATATTTTTACATCGTAATTTCAAGCATACCTAGGTCATGCTTCTTCACAGCTGGATACGTGTATATAAACAGTATTCCCCGATGATGACTCCAGTGAATGCATCTGTCAAAGTAATTTCTTTTTACCACAAATATATTTAAATATATTGTGTATGAAAAGAGATGTCTGGGAACAGTCGTGCTAATGATAGGAAATGCTCTAATTTCAGTAGAGGGATTCCTCACAATTTTAAATGATACAATGTCACATTAAAACAATTCTTAGGCAGATTCACCTTACTGGGAATTACTTACGGTTGCATTTCATTTCGTAAGAATATGCTGGAAAACCGAGAGGGCCAAAAATTGGTTTACTTTATAGGTTCAAATTTCTGTCTTAGAACTAATAGATAAAAGCTGAACAGCTGCTGCCGTTAGCTACAGATTTTCAACAAATATATAGTTTATCAGGGTATAATAAACAATGGTAAACAAATATGCTTCAGAATTTAAGTCCTGAAAAAGGGTTGTAAATCAGTTTGTGCAACTCCAGTACCGTTGATTCTCATTTCAGTTTGTCCTATTTAACATAGATTTAAAAAAAAAAACCTTCAAAGATACTCAGGGTTGCTCTTTTACGTAACAGAAATTATTAAATGAGCCGTTTGCATTGTTTTCTACACCTCTTCCTTTGTCCATGAGTAATTCATTTTCATCTGAATATTCCTGGGAGGCAAACTGGGACATTAATTTTGCAGTAGAAGTCCCAGCTAAATTAACAAATATATATGTGACAATATATATGCTGTAGGCAGACAGGTACGTAAAATCCAGAGATAGATCCTCTCACAGCCAAGTCTCCCTTACTTAACCCCAAATTGCAATTTTGTGGTAGGTCTGTGTTAAAAATGTTTTCTTTGAGTTAGGTAGGGCTGTCCTAGATCTCCATGCTACAGCTGGGGGTAAAAAATTCAACAATTCCATACGCAGTTCAAGGGTGATCATCATTTTAAATCAGAACTGTAGTTTCTGGTATGGATTTTCAGCAACTGTAAACATGCCCTGAAGTCAATAAATCCATGTTGATTTGCATCAGTTAAGGATTTATTCTTCCCTTCCTTTCTCTCACATCCTCAAAGCCAGGAGTTTTCTCTCCCCTTTGCCAGATTCCTTGGGGTAAGAAGCTACAAGATCAAAACCACCTGAGTTAATGGATCTCAAATACTGCCATCCAAGAGAGATCCAGTATTCTAATGCCCCATACTACGGAGCTAGCCTGAGGGGAGAAGTATTACACATTCATCTCCCATTACAGATGCTGGAAGCCAGAACCATTGCCAGGCAATGTTCTTCTTAGTTTGTCTTAAGTATGTGAAGAAAGCTATGGAATCCTTACACTTCTTTGGACAGCTATTTTATGTTTTTTGTGCCTGCATCAATAATAAACCACCTGATAATAACTTCTCCAATTGCCTGATGACTATTTTTGGGGGGGACAGGGTGACAGATGACAACCTTGAAGAGAAGATCCATTTCTAGTACCAGTTCTGAGAAATTGTAGAAATCAATCCCGACCCCTGCAGCCTTCTGCTGGGGAGGCAACAGACTGCCTCTCCCCTGGGAACCTGGCATGGCAGTACCTAGGAAAGCCAGAAACCCTCTACCCAGGGCTCGTCTCTTTTAAAGTCTTTTAGTGCAAAGAATTTTTAAAACACCGGGAACATCTGATGCCTCCAGAACATAGGTTCTGATATCCCTCTTAAGGTTTCTCTTTGATTCGGTTCTTTGTCTAGAACTTTTGACTCTTACCTTTGAGGGCAGCAGCACGTGTAAAGTCCAGCCTCTTACACCGTCTGAGCCTCACAGTAGGCACGTGCCTCCGTCCTAAAGCACCTCATGTTGTTGAAATTTGAGAAATGGTACCAAGAAAACCCGTCTTTCTTTGTAAACCTGGAAAATTGAGCTCTCCCATGAGGCCTGCTATTCTTCCCAATGTTTTTGTGAGGGTACAGTTCACATCAGCTGCCTAATTAAATCTGTCTTCTGCCTGCCTTATTCTGAGGCTGTCAGCTTTCTGTGAAGCAAGAATGTGCCTAAAATCCGGTCTCTCCCAGGCATCTAGCACTTTGTGCGCACCTTTCCTGGCAAACAGCATCGACCTTCCCCACAGCACGGCTATTTGTTATTATTTTGGTGGTAGCAGAAGTATGCTAGATGCTAATGAAGTACTTATATTTAGTAAGTGCACCGTTATGTGCTGGCTGTGAAGCTGTCAGCAGCGCTGTTAAAGAGCACCAGCCTAACACAAAGGTGCGCTGCTCCGAGAACTGGGGGGTTTTATGCCATATAGAAGGGAAGTACATTTAATGAGTTTATTTTGGTTAGCCTTCAGTTTAGTTTCAGGTCTGCCAATACTGACATCATTTTTCCAAGCAGGGAGCACCATCTAAGCCTTCTCTGCATCACTATCCTCGGGGTGGGCCTGTGTGTGGGCTGATGCAGCGCTCAGCACTCCAGATCATTTCACTTTGGCATCCATTCTACTTCTGCTGTCTCCATCTCCATATTCTATTTTAGGTGCTTACAGAGCACCAATCTCCTTAACTAAAATATAATTGAAATGAGATATTCGGCATCAAATAAGCAAAAAAAAAAAAAAAAAAGGCAAAAAACTCAAAATAGTCTATTTTGTTATTATTATTATGGGGTTAAATCCCTTAAACATAGCTATCTTCCTACTCCTCCTCCCACTCCTTTCTTTAGTTTGTCTCATCTTGTTCTCTCCTCAGGGACGTTCTACTGGCCCACAAACTTCTGAAAAAAAAAATAATTAAAAAAAATTAACCCTCTTTCCTGATGGGTCCATGGGTACCAAGTCATCACCTAGCTTAATTCTTGCTAAAAGCATCATTTCAGCTGCCCTGAGATCCTCACATCAATCCCTCAGCCTCCAGGGGGGCTTGGGAGTGTCCTTCAGAGACAGAAGAACCTCTTCAGAATCAAAAAGTGGTGAGAGTTGGAAGGGACCAAAGATCATGGAGTTCCAACCCCCCTGTCCTGGGCAGGGACACCTCCCACTAGACCAGGGTGACTCAAACCCCATCCAGCCTGGCCTTGTACTTCCAGATACCTTTTCCAGACCATCCCATGGGTTGTTCCAGCTGGATGTTCCATAAGGGAGGGGGTCTGGCACCGCTGGCCCAGGCTGACCACCACAGCCTTGCCTTGGCCTTGAAGACACAGACCCGTACCCAAAGCCCTGCTTCGACATCAGGCGTATTTACTAACTTGGTCTGTGCCTGTGGGGAAGGGGGTGGTTTTTTAACCGGGCACCGCACAGGAATGATGTAGAGGAATCCCTGTCAATAGGCTGGGGGCTGAGGGGAGCTGAGCCCTTTTGGTGGGACCAGCAGGCCTCACCATCGCCTGGCAGGGGGAGCGGGCTGGCGTCAGCGCCCCGGGGACTGCTCAAAGGCGCTATGGCCGACCTTCATAATTAACCGAAAGCCACCGCAGGGCTCTCCGCCGTGCCTCCAGCAAACGCCGTTTGCGGGCCTGGCACTGACAGCTCTGCAGCTCCCCTGGAGTCACTTCAAAACTCGCCTGACCTGAGGCTCCGGCACTTGGTGACTCCCCGGGCTCCCGGTCCCCTCAGTGGCTGCTGATGGCGATGAACACTGTCACCAGCAGCAGGGGCCCGGCCAGCGCGGCACAAAACAGCTCGCTTATCCAGAGCCTCCGATAGGAAACGGTATTTCCTCCTCCTTCCCCGCCGTTAACCGCCCGCGGGAAGGTGGCCGCCGCGCCCCGCAGCGTCAGCCGGGGAAATGCAGCGGCTAAGACCTCGGAAGTAGCGCTGAAGGCAGCCGTGCCACCTCACTCAGCGGGCAACCGGCCGCGGCGGGCCGCTCGCCTGCGCCTTAGCGGGCGGCAGGGCCTATATCCTCTCGCGGAAGGTTACCTTCGGCTGGCACGGCGCACCCGACGGAAGCGGTGCTGAGACCGAGCTTTGTCAAGCAGTGCCTGATTGGCTAAAGGGACTCCGCAATGGCTCGCCCGTAAGAGTCGGGCCCTCTGATTGGTTGCGTTGTACCTGCAATGCGTCAAGTGAGGATGCTGGAGTGCGGCTACTGGAGAGATTCTGTGGGGATGGCGGTTGCCGCCGGGCATGGCAGCGGGCATGGCGGCGGCGACCGGGCATAGCATGGCATGGCATGGCATGGCTTGGCGGCAGTGGCCGCCCAGAGCCTGGTCCTGACCCTGACCCTGGTCCCAGCCGCGCCCGGCGGGACCGGCGATGTCCGCAGGGCTCTCAGCGGCCCTAGCGACAGACTTCCCGCCTCTTGATGCTGCTGCCGTGGCTCTGGTCGGGAGCCAGCGCTGGCAGGAAGAAGCTTTTCCTCAGTCAGTTATCTCTGTAGAGACGGGTTTCTGTGTCAGTGAGCAGCAGAAAGGCACAGCCCCGTTCCTCGTTCCCTCTCCGTGGCACAGAGTGTGGCAGTGCGAATTCGCTTATTTATTCTGCCCTTCCGCTCCGGGTGTGAGGAGTGTTTCTTGGGCGGCTGCTCCGAGTGACAGTTTGAGTGGCAGTTGGAGGAGGATAGGCACGGTAAAGCGATGAGTGAGCTTTTAAATATCTTGCAGAGACGCTGCAGAATCTTTCAAGGCGAAGGAGATGCTTCAAAACCCCAAACCAAGGAGCCCTGAGCTGCAGAGCAGCGCGGAGGTGCCTCAGGTTGGCCTGCTTCCAGCTGGGACTCCTGGACATCCTTGGATGCCTGGGGACGGGGGCAGCCCTTGGGCTTGGCCAACACCCACAACAGGGCAGACACGCTGTAACTACCGCTGTGGGGCTCTTCTATGTCTCTTAATTAAAATAAGCATAGATAAACCAGCAGCAAACAGATAACCAAGCCACCTCTGCGCCCGTAAGAGGCTTACAGGACCGTCTTAGAAACGATGGGAGTTTCAAAGCAGCCAAAACTTCCCGGCACGTCTGTGAAGCTGGGTACAATAACTGTCTCAACATAGAAGTAGGTTACAGACGCTCATAATACCTAAATTCTTCAGTATTTCTGCTACTGGAGTGTTTTCCTTGCTCTTTTTTTTTTTCAAAATCCTGTTCTTGGAGAGTGAGTCAGCAAGAGGTATGTGAATATGTCAGGGAGCAGTACTGTCAATGAGGTTTCACTGCGAAGCAATTATTAAAGAGCACGTTTACATGTGCAAAAAACTGCAAATTTGCATATGAACATAACGGCCCAATTTCTTGGCTCTAGTGAAAAGTTTTCTTTCTAGCTACAGCTTTTTCAGGATAACATTCCTGATGTGCTGTTGGAAAGATTTTGCTGTTAAAATTCCATGGTAATTTGCTTCCTTTATTCCCTTTGCTCACTAGGAAGTAGAACACTTTTTATTTTAAAATTATCGTGATTTCCTTTTCACAGCCTCACTGGGTACAAACTGCTTTCCTGCTGGCATGAACACTTCTTACTGTCTTTTTTTTTTTTCCCCCCCCACCAACGATTTCTTTCAGAATGTTAAAGAAAAAAAAAATCCAGCCACTTTTCCTTGCAGTCCTGGCCAAGTGGAACAAGTGCAATGAAACCTTTATGGGAAAATTATACGCCTGTGTAATTATAATTATAACGTTTATGAGTGAGGGTTTGCTAAAGTAAAACACAAAAGCCAGATTGCAAGCTCATTCAGTTTCTTACTTGGTCATTTAAAGTATGATGGCACTCTCAAAAAAACCTCACTTTTGAAAAGCTTAGGTCTAGAGCAGCTTGAGATCTTAACAAATGGAAAGGAAATGGGTACAAAGCGCTGGTGAAGGCATCGCACACAGTTCTCCAGAACAACCTTAAACATTATAGATTAGTCATAAAGCAAATCTGTTGCATTAATTTACTCTAATGACTGTACAAATAATAGAACGGCATTCATTTCGGAGAACCTGAAAAAAAAAGCTTTTAAAAGTGACATCATCATTCAATGGGAAATAAACACATCAGTTTCAGGGTTAACAAGTAAATCATTGTTACCCTAAATACGCTCCTACAAAGCAGACTGTTTAAAAGACAAACTCAAGAGCTTTAATTTGCTCAGGACAGCCAGTTCCAAGAATTAGCTTACTTTGAGCACAAGTTGCTAGATGTGACTCAATGGGAATAAAGACCAATTACATGTTTATCAGAGAGAGTTACATTGATCGAGCTCAGGCAATTCCAAATCCTTTAGCTCTGAACTGATAAGGCTCCATTTTAGTTTTTCTCCACTGCTCTATGTAGGCCACGTCCAAAGCCATCGGTGAGTATGAGAGAGGTAACGGAGAGTAGTACGCAGAGTTCGTTACGGTTCTAAATATATCACATTCAAAACATTCTGACTGAAAACATGCACCATCCATTTAAAGCAACCATTTTAGAAGCAGTGTACTTGCAGCAATGGCCCTGCACTAACACCTAGTAAGTGTATGCAGGTCTGCCATCTCATGGAGCCTGAATGGTACTACCAAACAGCAGAAGGTGGGACTACGTATGGGAAAGAGATTGAATTTTTCCTTTTCAGGTAATGTGTTCTTTTTTTTTCTTAAAGTTGCACCAGCTTGACTCAAGTCTTTCCATCTGATACGTGTATGTATTGCATTTCTGTATGCATGCAAGTGCACGTGTGGAAACACACAGTCCAGTAAAGCCCTTCCAGTCGCAAGTTCAAGCCAGGGAAAGCTGGGAAGCGCTAAAGTTGGAGCGGGTTGTTTATATTGTACGACAGCCTTGAACAACATCACCATGTGCTATTTTTCTTCCTCCGTGGCCCCTGTCTGATTCAGGGTTCGGGTTAGATGCTGCTGTTTGATGAATAACTGTTCAGATTTTTCCTTTAACCTCTTTGTTTGGAGCGTGAGTGTGCTGTGTTTGCTGGGAGCCCTGTTCTAAAGACAGAATTGTTCATTTCTCTATGTGCTAGTCTGTAGCTGTTATTATTAGAGTATTATTCTGAACGATTTTGAATTTGTTTTGTACAGGCCAAAGCAGACAATCATCACGGAAATTTTCAGCCCAAGTTTGGCAAAGCTATGAAAGTTGCTGAAATGATGCTCTTTTCTTTGTTTGTTTGTTTGCTTTTATTTTCTATTTTAATAAAAGCTGATGTCTTTCTGATAAGTGACTTTCAGGTCAGCCAAAAACAAGAACACAAGAGGGTTATAATTAGTACACCAAGTATTATTATAAGTTATTTTTTCTTTAACTGGTGCGAATTTATTTTTACTTGAAAAGGATTCCTCAGGAAGACCTTTTTACTTTGTTTGTGAAAAGCTGGAGGTGAATGAGGAAAGTGGTTGATCTAAGTGGCTGTGATACTGGCACATACTGGAGCGGAGCACTTGGGAAAAGCAAATTGTCCAGCATTCAGTGAAGTTTTGCAGAGTTTTACCAGTTGCTGGAAAATCTGGTAGCAGGTGGAATCTCAACACTTAGGAGGATGTCTGATTTCACTCAGTTGTACCTGGACTAAAAAATACATTCTACTTTCTCTCCACTTAGTGCCATTTGCAAATGTTCACATCTGCCTTGATCCTCTTTCTGGGAAAAGACCCTGAGCACAAACTGCCTTTTAGATTGCTGTCAACTGAACTGGATGATGTGAAATACCACTTACCACCATAATAAAAGTCTTAGCATAATTGGGTTTGTGTCAGGACAAATGGAGTCTTCACCTTTTCAGTTATTTCCCACTTCTAAGAAGGGTTTTCTCCCCCATTTGATCTTGCTTGACTGTAATATCACATCTTCCTATGGCTCAGAGTCCAATACTGCTTCACCACATTCTTTTGGACACTCCACATCAGGGTTTAATGTTTAGTATCAATTTTACTTATTTGCTATATTTGTTCTTACATGGGATATTGGGTAACCTCAGCATCTTATTTGAGAAATTCATCTTCTGCATCAAAGGTCACTCCACAATCAAAGGCCACTCCCCATGTTACTGGTGTCTTAAATGGTGCAAAATAAGACACTTTTTGTTCAGTCAACAAGAAGTTAACCTGTAAATCTGGTTGATTATTTGGCCAAAAATATATGTCATATTACAGCAGTCAATGTTGCCAGGTCTAAAATATGATCTTTAAAGGGGATAGTACTGAAGGTGGATGCACATCCCAAACCATTGCCATATGCTGGTATCTCATTACTGTAGACATGCTGCCAGATGCAGATAGAATCATAGAGTCATAGAATACCAGATACCAGAGGTATGTTTCATGCTGCATAACTCTGGAGCTCTAGGCATGGGAGGGCAGGTCCATCCTCAGCTTGATAGCCAGCAGGGGCTCTTTTTACTAATTTCATCAGTCATGTGTGTTACAAGGAAAACAATCTCCTGCTACTGTAGGTATCCACAGCTTTTTATAAAAGACTTTAGGACTGACAGCAAATTGGCATAAGGGTATGATTTTTGTATGAGTGGTGCTCATCTGTCCAGATCCTAGCAACTGGAACATTAACTCTGCTGTAGCTGCACTATCAAAAGAGCCCTAGATAGTTTTAAGCCACCTTCCTCTGAATTTGTCTTTCACCAAGTCAGGGAGCACTGGCTCTGGATTGTCTTCAACTACTTTCAATGGCTACCCAAATCTGATTAACCTGGTAGATACTAGCTGATTGAAACAGAACAGGAGGTAAAGCACAGCTGGCTTCTTGTGGTACAGTTTTGGTGGTTAGTAATGGGGATCACAGCAATACATTAGTTTGTTGCCAAAGGTGCCCAGTAACTTGCCAGTCTCATACGGAAGTTTGTAAGGCTGTTGGTAGCCAGCTTGCAGTCATTCTGCTTGCACCAGCTTTCATTTCTGCCAATACTGATAATTTACTTGATAGAGTTTCAGTGTCAAATAATTTCAGTATTCAGGTCCTGATCATGGACCAATTCCACCTTAGAATTGTGAACCTTAGAATCATAGAACTGTCTAGGTTGGAAGGGGCCTTTAGGATCATCTAATCCAACCATTAACCTAACTCTGATAAAAACCCACCACTACACCACCTCACTAAGCACTGTGTCTGCCCATCTTTTGAATCCCTCCAGAGATGGTGCCTCAACCCCTGTCCTGGGCAGCCCATTCCAATGTTTGATAACCCTTTCAGTGTAAACATTTTTCCTGAGATCCAATCTGAACCTCCCCTGGCACACCTTGAAGCCATTTCCTCTTGTCCCAGCACCTGTGACTTGGGAGAAGAGACCGACCCCCACTCGGCTGCACCCTCCTTTCAGGGAGTTGTAGAGAGCGAGGTCTCCCCTCAGCCTCCTCTTCTCCAGGCTGAACACCCCCAGCTCCCTCAGCCTCTCCTCATAAGACTTGTTCTCCAGACCCTTCACCAGCTTTGTTGCCCTAAACTTCTAAGAACTAAAAAAACTTCTTTTAGATCTGTGTCCTTTTGGTACATGATCCTTTGGTGCATGATCACAAATCTCCTTCCACGCACTACTGCTTATATTGGTTAAGTTCAAATGTTCATTCCTCGTCATAATCATGGGCTCTTATCCATCATGCAATTGAACTAAAGGAGCACCTGAAGAGGTTGTTTTGGTTGCTTCATAAGATACGCAATCAGGAACAAGAGGTATCATAATTTTTTCCATTCATATCAACTCCCTTTTGATTATTAGCAGCATTTATGGGGAAATTGCTGTATATTATTGCGTTGTTCTCATTGTTTAATTCTTATAAGCCATTAAATTATGATTAGTTGCCTTACAGGTGTGTAGTACCCACTTCATTTTATTGTTAGAATAATTTGCAGTTTCCCATGCAGTATTACATATAGTTAAAGCCAGGTTAATTTTAGCTCTAAGGATTTCTGTAACATTAATCTAGGTAACTCACTCCCAGTAGTGTCTACGGAATCCCATCTTCCTTTTCCTTTGGGAATCTTTATTTTTAAAATGTGACCCATTGTCAGATTGTATTATCCTGGGCAAGGGAAAAGAAGCAAACCACCAGTTTAAACCAGCAATGATTACTGGATAGTCACAGCTTGGGTGGTGGACACTCCTATTTCTGCTTCTGAGAGGAGAAGAGGGCAGAGGGGAGTATTCATAGAATCATAGAATCATTCAGGTTGGAAGAGACCCCTGGGATCATCAAGTCCAACCATCAGCCCCACTCTACAAGTTCTCCCCTACACCAGATCCCTCAACACCACATCCAGTCTACTCTTAAACACAGTCAGGGATTCGATAGGTGTCCCAACTCACTCTACTTCTCTAAACATTTCTGCTTCCTTTATTCATCCTGTCACTTGTCACCTGCTGAAGTGTATCCAAAGCCCATCGCTGCACAACAGTGGGCTACCATTAAGGGTAACAGTTTACCAGATAATGCTGGTTTTAAAAGAGGAGTGGGCACACATAAGTTGTTTCTTGAATTAGTGGCTCGGTAGTTCACAGCCCTTCCTATGCAGCCGACAGCACTTTCTCAAACGCAGGGTAGTTGGGAGCCTTGCTGCGACTTTGAGTAAAACATAGGAAATAAGCTTTTTTACCGTGCACATCTTGTCCCCATTCGATATCCCTCCTAATCCAAGCCTTTATGAGGGGCAGTTGGGTGTGCAGGGTTAATGGGTGCCATAGATTGGTTAGTAAAAATTCATCATTTAAAGCATTTCACGCTTAATGATGATTTTGTTCCCAATTCCATATTGCATTTTAATTCCACAAATTGTAGAGATCCCCCTAAAATATTGAATCCAGGAATGGGTGACCTCCAAAGCCCAAATGTTCCCACTAAAGCTTGTAACTCCTTTTTATTGGAAGGTGCTTAAATGCTGGGCTGATGGTTGGACTTGATGATCCCAAGGGTCTCTTCCAACCTATATGATTCTATGATTCTGCTAATACGGATTCTGGAACAGTTTTCTCTCCTCCTATCCGTCATGTACCTAAAAATGCAGCTTCTTGAGTTGGCTCTTGCTGTTTCAAGTTAAGCCTAATATTTAATTCTTGTAAATGCTGGATGATAGCACTCCTACTTTGGTGAACCATTTCCTCATCATGTCCTCCAATTAGAGTATCATATCACAAAACTCTTGGTTCGGGTGGGAGGATGACGGATTTTAGCTCTTTAGCTGACACTGCTTGGGCAATAGTGGGGCCGGGTTTAAAACCTTGGGGTAGGTGATAAAACTGCATTGTCTTCTACCCCAAGTAAATGCAAACTGTCCTTTGCATTGCTCAGTTGCTCCTCTATCTGGATCATTAAGACTCAACCTTTTGTAGCTAACCAAGAGCACAATCCTATCTGCTATGGAACAGGGGCTGTTAAAGGGCCAATTGCTTTGTTTAAAGCCCTACAGTCAATATTCATGTGCCATATCTTGTCTGGTTTCTTAAAAGGCCAATATTGGGCTGTTATATGGTGGGTGAGTTTTTTCTATAGCACCCCATTGCTCTAATTGTTTGACTAATTCTGTCACGGGTTTTATTGCAGGAGTTTATGGCTCTGGGCCTTCTTCCATTGTGGGGGTGTGTTGATCGGTCACAACGTGATTAACTTGCTGGGTGTAAATTTTAACTTGCCTGTTATCTATCCTAGCATAGATTCCATGGCAGCAGAACAGACTGATACAGAGCAGGGATTCCCAGCCTTAATCCACTGGAGAAGGGCAGGTCTTTGGTGTGACTGGTAGAATCAAACTTAGGTCCCCAGACCGGTCTGCATGGATGTGCAGGAAGATACCTGTTTCCACACCTGCCCCCTTAGGCCACTTCTGTACCTGTGTCCATGCACCACATTTGGAAGCCCCACCATTTAATTTGCCTCCCTCATATCTACAAAAAGAAGCCAGCTCCATTCCCTCATCCACCTCCACTCCATCCATGTCACATTCCCCACCATGCCCAGCTCCCAGAGTCTTGCAAAAGGTGCCTCTGGCTGGGCTCCTGCAGCAGGGGCCATGATGGTGAAGGGGCAAGAGCTGCTGGCCTGGACAGGAGCAAGTCTCTGGCCTTCAGCTGGTTGGTGTTAGCTGCTGGTCATCTCTACACCTCTACTCCAGGTGTAGAGGAGTTACTTACTCTGGGGTTACACACGTGCTGTTCTGGAGTAGCTGCTCTATGCCAGAGACACAAGGAGACTTTGTGATGTGATTATTTAGTGCCTGCTTGGAACTACTTTTGTGGTGGGGATTGCTCTGCAGCTCAGGTGAGGATGTACCTGACACTTGTGTCACTCCTTGCAAGTTAAGGAGTGTTAAAAAAGGAAAAATAATGTTGCTAATTAACAACATTATTGATCTTGTCTGAAGCCGAGAGCACTTCAGTGCTTAACCCCACGTTGTGTTCCCCTGCTTAAATTGATCAGAAGCTGGTCTCAAATAGGAGTGAGAGCAGAATGTGGACTGAATTTTTGTGCAAAGCTGCATTAAAAAAAAAAACAAAAAAAAGCATCTCAGATTGCAGAGATTGCAGATGTTGAGGAAAAAAACTCTATATTGTGGTGTCGTTGTTTACTGGCTTCATCTCTAAAATGGTTCTTATTAATAAAGCAAAATGGCAAAAAAGTAACTGCAATTGGCATCCACCCTGCTTTCTTCAGCTCCCAGACAGCAGGGGTGTGAGAGAAAACTCAGAGGTGGATACACAGGAAATACTATTCTGGGTCAGACTGAGATTCAGTGGGTAAGTCTCTTTCTACACCCATGGCAAGATCGGGTCCTTGAGCAAAGTACTCGCTGCTGGCAACAGGAGACAGTCTGTCCCCATAAAAGATTGTATTGTAAACTGTAACAGAAGAAATTTTCTTAAAGTTGAAGCATGAGATGCAATAAGGCTTCCAGAATTACTGTGAACAAGTGCAGCTCCAGGTAGTTTGTTATTCATGTGCTTTTTTAGAATTTACTCGGCTCTTGACCTCAGTGGGTTTCTGTAGCAATATGCTCCACCGTGTAATTACTCATTGATTTGGCAAACAGTAATCAAGTGCATTACTTCTTCTACAAACCTGATAGAGGATTTGAATGTACCATTACAAAGGAGGCAACATTTCAGCTCTCATGTTTTGTCTGAGAAATCAACACCCAGCAGACTCTCTCCAGCTGACCGTAGCTTTTAGCTCAAGCAATCCTACTGGGATTCTGATGTTAATTTGCAGTGGTGACATGTCTTAAGCTGGGTGCTCAGCGTTTTACTCAAACATAATGTTTTCTGGGTTTACTAATAATTCAGAACAGCCTTTTCTAGTTATTTTCAGCTTCCCTAATTCTGTGTATTATTAATTTTTTTTTTAACCTAAGCGCATATATAAACGAGTATCATCATTTAGCCCAGAATTTGTATTACCCCTGTTTAACAATAAAAGCTTGCACAGATGGCTGCAAAACAGAGCCTTCCAACACAGCCAGATTTGTACATTTGTGCTGATTTCCTTGCTTAAGGGAATTCTGTTCAAAATGCTGTACTGCCAAATCCGTCCCTGCAGTAATTCTCTTGGCCTCAATGGAGGCCACATGGGATTGCCTGTGATATCTGGCTAAGCTAAGAGATTCCACGCAATTCCAAAGGGATTTGTTTGACAATAGGAACAAAAAATGAAGTCTGAAGAGCGGGCTGCTGTTGTTGGGCGTTGGACTGTTCAGCCGTTTTGCCCAAAGTCGTGGCCATGAGAGCCACTTTCCATTCAGAAAGGGCAAGAAACAGCTCACATTTACTGGGATTTAGATAACAGGCAATAGGAAATGACGTGCTCTCCCTGGGCCACGGGTGGGTACCGACAAGAGGAGGGTCAAGCAGTCCAGCTGGTTTTCTGAGGATTTAGAAATAATTTCAGAGCTGAGGAAGTGATCTGGAAGCCGCTGTAATTCCGTCCGTGCGGCATCACAAATCCTGGAAGGAAGATTTTTAGAATACAGCTGCCCACAGAGAGTCTGGGAACTAGAGGTAAATAAATCGCTCCTGCCCATCTGAATTTCTTTGTGCTCCACAAACCAGGATGTTACCCCCATTCTTCCTAAATATAGGGGAGCCTATGAAATTTCATCCAGTTCTTTTCCTGATGGAAACAACCTTAAAGGTATGGAAAGCTGGCTGACTCTTGGGGCCAAAAAAGAATTGGCATCACTAGAGAAGATAATTATCACGCAAGATTGCAAGCCAGGAGCAGGGCAACAGCCTGTTTGGCACCGTCGGAATTGCCGATGCGGGGCACAGACAAAACACAGGAAAGCCAAAGCCCCAGAGCTAACTGATTGAATTACATTATGCACCTTACTTGACTATCTGCAAAGAATTAATTAGTCCTTAATTTCTGATGATCCATGACACAGGCAAAGCGATGCCTATTGCATTAGAGTAAACCCACCTGTGTTGGCCTGGAAGTTGGGTTGCTTTTCTATGGCAGACTGTATTCTTTTAAAATGATCCAAAGTGGTAAATAGAAATCATAGAGAATAATCAGCTGCAAAGCTGCTCTCTAGCCCTGAAACGCGCTTCCACGCTCAGAGGTGATTGTTTTATCGTAGTCTGTAGGAAACTGCCGTGCTTGGAAGGTTGGTGTTATCACTAAAAGAGGCAACCCAGAAATAGTGGCTTTCTGACATTCCACCGGGATCCTCTGTGTCATCCAGGCTGGAGCTGAGCCAGAGACGGAACGCTCCTCAACATCCTGCTCCTAATTGTCATGTTTCCTGTTCTCTTTTGCAAGGAATACTTTCTAGTGTAAATGCCTGGCTGGTGCTGTCACCTGTGACATTTTGGCCTTTTCACTCTGCTCCCATTCTGTCCTCCAGAAGGCGGGCAGGCTTCTCGCTGCTGATGTTTCGCTGCCGTCTCCTTGGTTCCCCGCGGGCGAGTTCGCTGGCTCAGGTATCCCAGCTGGATCCGTGCGTCTGTATCGTGTTCACCTGACCTAAAAGGCCTCTCACCGTCCCGGGGATCATCTCAGCTGTCCCTGCCTGAAGCCAGCTGCCTTTGGCCTGAAGTCTGGCTGGGTTTGAGTTGTTTTGGAGGGGAAGCGGTGGGGTGTGACCGCAACGCGCTGTCTGTCACCCCTGCTTCTGGGACATGGCGAGGAGAAACCTCAGCTGTTTCTTCTGTTTGACAGGATTTCTCATCTCTGGCTCTGCATGAAGGTGCACGTATTGTCTCCAAGCCAGGCACGGGCTTGCAGAAGACATTTGTACAGTGGTCAGGCTCAGCTAATAACTCTGCTGGAAGGACAGATAATCTGCAACATAGAGGATCTAATCATAGATAATTGAGAACTGGCTCAGTGGGTGTTACAAGCCTGCTCTCACTTGGGTTCTTGCACAGGCTGTTAGGTTGCTGCTGCTCAAGCAGCAGTAGCAGCTTGAGGCATTCCCACTTCCCTTGTTTGCCCCCTCCTCTGTCTGTGGTGTGCCACCCATTCGGTTGTGCCAGCACAACTTTTTAGCTCAGCAATTTATTTATTTTTCTTTAATCCAATCAGTTCCTCGACTTAGTGCTGGCAACCTCTTAATGAGCCTTATCCGAGAAGCCCTACAAGCAGTTGTGTTGCCGCAGCTGAGGGGCAGAGAGGGTATGAGAAGGCTTTACGCTCCTATTACCATTTTTATCAGTAGTCACAGGGCAGCTGTGCTCCTGTAATTCCACAGATGTTAGTAGCTGTACCAGTGTAAATTAGGAGTGATCTCAAATAAAACAAAGCTTCCGAGATCACTAAACATGTTTGCTCTGAGCAGGTGAAACATTTAGAAATGAAAAATGGTGGCAGGTAGCTGGAGATTTGAGGGAAGGCTTTTTCTCCCCTGCAAATAAAATAATTTAGGAATGGCATTCATAAATAGAATTATTTCATTTTAGGACATGAAAACCGTGTTCTTTGTTGTAGAACTGAACCACCACTTAGAGCTAATTACAAACATCCACAGTGCTCTGAGAAAAACGAGCTGGTTTCACCGCGCCATGTCCCCCTCTGCGCTTCATGGCTTATTGGGGTGAAAGACGATAGAGCCTCGGGTTTCCCAGCCATGTTTGTCAGCAACTTCAGTGAGGAAAAAGCTACAATTAAAGTGGCTGCAGGGGCCTTTCTGCCCCACAGAGCCAGAAATTGTAGATAAATAAATCCCTCCTTGTCTTTACTGCTGCCTCCTCTTCCTCAGCCCCACTTGTGGGGCAGGAAAATGGTACAGTGTGGGGGGAGCCAGGCAGGCTTCAGAAGTTACTTCTAGGGGAGGCATATGATAGGTCTGACCATGGTTTTCCCTGGGGGGGTGCAAATCCTTTTGTGAAGAAAACGCCATTCAGAAGGAAGAGAAATCCAAAGAAAGGGAATAAGTACAGAGCAGGCACTTTGTCAAGGAGCAAAAATATTCCCTTGACAAGCACAGGAACTGATGGCTGTCGAGCTGTTTCCTTGACAGGGAAGAAAGATGTCAGAATCTGCCGCTGGGCAAATCTCCTGCCTGATCTGGCTCTCTCAACACAGCCAGCAACCCCAGGGAGAGAGATCCCTGAACAACAGAGATCCCCTGAAAATGTTGTATTTCTCCTGACTTGAGACAAACACATTCTATTACCAGGAAACTCTCTGTTTGGCTCCAGCTCTTCATTTACAAATGGCACTCAGCAGCTCTCCTTTTCTAACACTAGCCTTTCTTTCTGCTTTCCTCCCTCCCTTTCCTCTTTAGTCTCTCCTTGCAGCCCTCCCCGACTTATCTGTGCTCCTGACGACTCTCTGAACATATTGTGCTAATTATCTGAATGTGCTTATCTCCAGGCTTATCTGCAACTGCTAGTCCTATTCATTTACCTTTCTCTAATAGTTATTTATTGAAATGTATTGGATAGCAATAAAAGCTAATTACTTCTACTGCTCAAAGAAATAACCCCATTTTAAACACGGATGCTTTCTAGACTAGATCTAGAAAGTCTTAAAGCCTTCAGGGTTCATATTTCCATAGCAGTGCTCTAGTCCAGGGCTTCTCATAACAATTATGGCTGTTGGAGCACTTCTGTAAAATCAACATTCGAGGATTTTTTCCTTTCAAGTATATTGTTACTGATTTGTTTGCTAACAAATTTGGGATCCCAGCTCACAGACCCAGAGTACAGCGTGCTATAAATGAACTTGGCCAAGCCTAGCAGAGCCTGCTTTATGCAGCTCTTCCTAAATGAAGGCTGCCTTGACAGTGTTTAGAGATTCCACAGTTCATATGAGGCTACTGGATGCTTCTGCCAAAGGCCGTAACATAGTTTTGAGGGGGGAGTGCAGCTTCCCCTTTCAGTGTGTAGGTGCCAGAAGCTTTTGATTTAAGCATATGGCGTGCTTTCTTCATTAAAGCAGCAATATGCTTAGCTCCAAAGAAGTATACTTCCTTCTAAAACTCACTGGCACCCTTTCGGTAGCAAAGGTGGTAGAGTACCGTCTCAGTTTTATTTGGATTTCAGGACTTTGAACAGTCCTAAACATCAGGAATCGATAGTTGTGATTCCTGGGAAATAGAGCTGCAGTGTTTTACCACTTCCAGTACAAGACTGTCCACCGTGGCTGGCTATACTTTAAAGATTAATGAAGTTGTGGATATACTGATGAACACTAATAATAATTTCTTAGTCATCAATCAGTTGTGTAAATACGGTCAGGTGTGTATTTGTGTGTTTGTTAGCTGCATTTCTATTTACTTCTATATGGATTTTTCTGGTGTTTTGTTGTTGTTTTTTTTTTTAAAATATATGATTTCTAGTTTGTGCAATCACAGGCAGACTGATAGGAGAAGAGAATCTTTCACATTCCATGTATTTAGCACATTCCCTCACCCATCTGGACTACACATAACGCTTCTTTTGCAAACTATTGAGGTCTAGCCTGGATCCATGTGGTGGTGGTTGTTCATTTGCCTTAGTAATGCCTCGGTTCCATCCCAGCCATAGGTCCTCGCTTGTATTTCTGAGGGTGGATTTCATGTGCTGCCAAAAGCGAAGCCATAAAACTAGGGGAGAAATCCTCTGACCAAAAAGGAACTGACTTATAGACAGATGGGTAGAGAGTATTTCAGATAAGGGCTGCAGTTGTGAAAATGGGCTCAGGGCTCATGAAAGCCCAACAGCTTTGAGCAAAACTGATGATCTTGGCTAAAATGATGAAGGATCTGAGAGGAATTAAAAAAGAAAGTAACATTTATTAAGGGGGGAAAGAGGATTTGGGATGGACAGTGAGATAAATGAGTGTTATGCAATGCTGAATTGAGTAGAAAAAGGAATGGAACAGGATCTGACTGTCCATTTCTCAGCAACTGGTCATGTGTGGTGATGATCACCTTCAGTTTGGGTACCAAAAAGGAAATATGTGTATATGGAAGACAGGTTGAGGCTGCCAACTCTTTGACAAAGGGTTATCATTTAGTTTTGTGCGTTTGGTTGTAAGAGAGACAGTTCTAGAGAGAGGGAGAATCCATACAGCATCATAGCATGGGTCAGCTTGGAAGGGTCTTCAGAAGGTCTTCCAGTCCAGCCTCCTGCTGACATGGGGAAAGAAGATTGTTGCAAACATGCTGATGAAGTTCTGCACGTTCATGTTTGTGATACAGACTGAGTAGCAGATTTTTGACACAGTTTTCTTGGAAATTGGTAAATTTCAAAGTGCTCCACTCATGTTTATGTGTCTAAAATAAGCCATGAAATACAGAATTGTATAGATTTTTTTCCACTCATACCCTGATGAAGGTACATGGACATTCAAACTGTTCTGGCATAGAGTATTTTATTGCACTAAGAACTAGATTGGAATCACCATCACCCTGCCTTTTCTGCACTGCATGTAAAGTTTTTTTCCAGCCTTCTAAGCCAAAAGAACTGCTTTTGTGCAATTTAACGGGTGCAGGAGAACACTGAGGGACAGGCAAGGTGAAAAAGAAGCTCATGGAAGCAGCAGGGTCATACCTGTGAGGAAGGACCATAAAAATAAAAGTAATGTCCGTTCTTCTCTACATGAAAATTAGATTTCCTCAAGCTATTACAGTGCATAACAGGTCTACTTGCCTACGCATTCTCCTCTCCTCAAGGTTGTGCAGCACATTGAGGCTGCTCCTCTTCAGGTCAAAAGTAAAAGCACTTCAGTAAAATAACTGCTGTTTGTACAAAAGGACTTTCACGGCTAATAAAGAGAATCCCATTTTACTAAATATATAGTTGATCAGTCCCCGTTAATGTATTATTGTGAGTTAGTGATGCCATCCCTAATTTAGGTATGTTAGGTTGGTGTTTTTANGTATGTTAGGTTGGTGTTTTTACAGGGATAATAAACCTCAGTGCACTGAAAGAGAAGTGTAATAGTTCAGGACAGCGGGACTGCAGGTCATTGTGTTGAGGTTTTTGGTTTGGTTTGGTTTGGTTTGGTTTTTTAACTGTGTATGTATCAGCTTGCTTCAATGCCTGTCATATTGGTTGTCTAGTGACAGCCTTCTGTCAGAGAGGTGGCATTGCCTACAACTCCAGTGTTACACAAATTGCCTGGCAATAAAGCTTTTCACTACCAATAATGGGTACCTTTGTGGTGGTATTTACTAATTGAATTTTTTTGGGGAAAACTCTGGAGGAAAGTTTGTGACCTTGACAGCAGCTAAATCAATGGGATTTTGCAGCACAGAGGGAGACTGGAGAAAGGAAGATCTCCTGCAAGGACCCCAGCTCAGTTGTTGGTGAAACTTGGGGATGAGAGAGATTTCTGATGAGGTTGAAGAGAGATTTAAAAATGCAGATGTACAGTGGAAAACA
>VZTM01042045.1:271058-286552 GCA_013400555.1 Jacana jacana
TATATAATTGAATATATATATTCAATATATATTGAATATATAAAGAATATATTTATATATAAAGAATATATATAAATTGGATTGCTTCTACTGTTGTGCTCGTGAGGGCGGATGGTAGAGTAGAACATGGACATGCACGTGCATATTATCACAAAAGAATCACAGAATCAATCTTCATGGTTGGGAGGGACCTTTGAGATCATGAGTCCAACCATAAACAAACCCCCCCCCCCCCCCAAACACACACACCGCAACACCAAAAGTTTTCATGNNNNCAGGCAAACAAAAAGTTTTCTGTGTATTTTATTCTTTATCTTCTTTAAGAACCTAGATTGGGTCTGTGAAAGTGCTGAACATCTGACAAGACAAAAATAACAAGGAAATGAAAAGGGAGAGTTTGGAAGTATGGAGTGTGTTTCCATGTTTGGAATGCTTGTATCCAGCTAACTGATTCACTGGAGATTATTTACAGGGAGGTTTGTTACTTGCATGTTGTCTAATGGAAAAGATGGTTCAGCTCTTTCCAGAGTATTAGGTCAGTTTGGTTAAATTGTTCAGAAAATACTGTAGTTGGAGAACTCTGATGTTTCCCTGGGGTATCTGCAGAGGCATATTGACTGCGCTACAGGGGTTGGTTCTTCCAGTGTGATTCTTCTATGTTTTGAAAAGGCAATTTGATCTCATTTGCTCAGGTAGAACCAAGCTACAGGCACATTCAGGGGATTAATGTTTATGACTCCATTTCTCAGGGTGAGTTTTCCTTGGAGGCTCTAAAGCAATACTTTAGATTGTAAAAATTAAACTTTATTCTGCTTGTGCTCACTGTTGTAATTGTATTGCACCTGGTTAGTGACTTCACATCTGTAAGGGACTGACAGATGCCTTCAGGTAAAGTTAAGTCAAAATGACATCTTGGAAGTTTGTTTCGAAGAGTTAATGGTGATAATAGACATTGTTTTGCTATATTTAAGACACATTTCCTATGGAAATGGATTTCATACATGCTTGCTGTGCATCTGTCTGCCAGCCTAATTAATATCTCTTTCTCCTCAGGAGTTTTAACCCTTTCAGTCAAATTTCTTGTGGTGGGGGGAAGAAGTGGCAAAAGTAGAGGAGGTCTCTGAAAATCCACGTTTGCTTAGAGAAGATAAACTTAAAGTGCCAGCACTGAGGGACGTTCTGTAATGTGAACTCTGCTGCTACCCAGGATGGATGGGCTGGGCAATGGGCACATGTACATCCACCATCTAATAAATGTCTTCAGAGATCACAGTCTGACAGCACAGGCTGCCTCTTGCCTAGCCAAGAGTTAAGGGATGTGACAAACTTCTGTAGAAGGCTCTGGAGAACCCAGATAATTCCCGAGGCTGTGGCAGGAGGAAGTGTGAAGGATGGAGGACGCAACTCCAAAACCCAGGATTCATCCCATTGTGAGCTGCAGGATTAATTTGCTGGGGGTACAGGGGGATGAAAATTTGCCAACTCCTTCTTTTTATTTAAGACTCTGATTCTGGTCTTAGAACAGCCTTTTAAACACAAAAATATAAAGATAACTCTTTCCCACTCCTCCACCAGTTCAAGTGTGTTTTGTGCCTCAGGGAAGTTTATATGGTTGGTTAGACCCGTGTTTTATTGTGTTTTCTGAAACAGCTGGAGGTTTACTGCTTGCTTGCTTTATTTTCTTCATTTCTGTTCATTTGGTTGATGTGATCAATGATGCCATTTTACACTGAAATGTGTCAGCTGTTTTATGTTTTTCAGTTTTTAAGGCTGAAGCCGTTAGTGCTGCTCAGGATCTGTGTCTCCAGTTGGAAGGTATTTGGCACTGTGGTGCCCTAAGGCTCAAGGCTATAAAACCTCACATGCTTGTTGTGTGTAAACATTGGGTTTTTTCCTAGTTTTGGCTGCTCTGTATTTAAATTGTTCATTCTGAATAATACTAAAAATTGCATTCTATGCATTAATCTTTGGAGGACCTGATATTATGCCCTTGAAATCGATGAAAAGCTGTTTCCATGCGCAGAGCATTTTGAAAGACCTTAGGTCAAGATCTTGAGACTTTTTCCCTGATGGTCTGAATACTGTAAGTCTTGAATTCTGAAGTTTGCTGTCAGCAGCTCTGTATAACTGATGACAAATCAGTTACCTTCATTCTGCCTTCAAACTTACATTTTAAAAACACATAACCCCGTGTTTTATTAAGTGTTACGAGTGTTAGCATTAATATATTTCAAGTGATTTTTTGAAAGATAATTCTTCATTCAAATCAATGCAGAACTAACTTAAATTAAATTTATTTCCACCAAAAATAACAGTAGTGCATGATTTATTACACATCACAAAGGGAAACAATAATTTATTTTAGAAAAGAAAAGAGGAACTCAGAGGCTACAGAGAATATCTTTGTGCCTGAAGTATGTTAGTTGAGATTAGATCTGGCCAAAGATAAGGTAGGTACATTTTGTATATCTTTGGAACAGATATAACAACTTTAAGGAGAGCTGCCTGGCTAATGAGTTACAGTTTTGTGCTGTTACGTGATACACCTTTACACCAGAGACTCTGCCAACCCGCACATTTCTCTGCTTTGTTAGGTTAGTCTGGGTAATGCAGCACAAATGAAAATGAGGATGGACATCTTTTTTTCGAGGGAATTAAATGTCTCCTTTCTCTAAATAAATAAAAGGCTTTAGGCACAGATTAGTTGCATTTACTGAAATCTGGAGCGCTCTGGGACATTGTACTTCCCCTGAATTTGTCTATATTTAAGGAAGACCCGTGGATAAACACTGTAGGGTTGCAGTTGGATCCTGCATTCCTTGATACCTCATCTTCATTACCAAAATAAACAGAAATAATAGACTATAAGGAAGATAATAATTTTAAAAATCAATGTTACATTGAATCATTGTACCTCCAAACTCTCAGATGTAAAGCAGCACTCAATATACTGCATGACATGTATTGGATTAATAACTCAGTTCTCAGTTGTATGAAGTGATTTAGCTCCTGTGTATTTTAAATACCTAATGGTTACAGAATTATCTTACAGATAATGGTATTTCATAATACAGAATTAATGGTAGTTCACAGCAAATACTAAACACAATTCTTCTAAGAATTAATTCTGGTTTTAGATTTGTTCTGAGCTTATCTCTTGCAGGATGGAAATAAGAAATGATCTTATTGTTGCTGGGCACTTTATTCCCCAGCAGGGGGAATAATTATTTTGATAGGCGAGTGAAACGTTGCTTGGACATTAGCCAGCATAAATCTTTCTCCTTTAAGCTCACCAAAGGTGTTGGAAGAATGCTTTGTGGTAGATTTACAGTTTTAGAGTCATAGACACATAGTGAAAATGAAGGCACTTATGCCAGGGTGTATTAATTTAAATTAATTAGTAGATTTTTTTTAAAGTAGGTTGGAAGGGACCTTTCAGATCGTTGAGTCGAACCGCTGACCTAACATGGACAAAATCATCACTAAACTATATTGCAGAGCACCACATCTCCATGTCTTTTAATTACCTCCAGGGATGGTGATTTACCCACTTCCCTGGGCAGCCTGTTCCAATGCTCCATAACCCTTTCAGTGAAGAAATTTCTCCTGATACCCAATCCAAACCTCCTCTGGCACAACTTGGCGCCGTTTCCTCTCGTCCTGTCACCTGTGACTTGGGAGAAGAGATCGACCCCCAACTTTATAATGTTTTAAATAGGCAGGTAATGATCACAGGTTTAAGGTTTCAGTTTTTATTTTAATTCTACCTGAATACATCTTAAGCATTTTCCTGGAAGGGAAAAAAAAAACCCACCATAATCCAGTGTTGATTTGCAGCAAAGTAGGGTAGTGTGTTTGCCTCAGGTTTGGTGATTCTGATTGCTGGGCAGAAGGTTACAGTAGTATGCACACGTATCACACAGCTACATTGATTTATTTACTTAGTTCTTTCTTTCCCAGTCTCCATCCTGCGTTGTGGTGAGCTGGGCAGTGGTGCCTGGCCCTGGTCTGCAGCGTGTTGGTTGGGGTGCTCACGGGCAGTGCAGTTTGTTCCTGATTTTGCCCTGAACTGTTGGGTTCTCCTCTGGGCAGAGGTGTGAAGGATCAGGACAAAAGGGAGGCTTTGGGCCTTCGATGGCATTGGGAAAAGCAAACTGGAGCTTTTGCTTGATTGAATGTACTTCTTGATGAGTTTAACTTGGGTTAACAAACTCTTTTGCAGCCTGCCCCATTTTGTGGACAACAATTCAGGCAGATGAATTCAGGAAGAAAGAGTTCTGGTGTGAAGAGCTCTTTCTGAAAGAAATACTTTAGGAGGAGGAGAGATGTATGGCTCGGCAGAGAACGAGTTGGTGCTATTTAAGGATTAGAGGTCTGTGTTGTCACAAACACAAAGGCAAGAGTGTGACAGGAAGAACACCGAGGCAAAAATGGTTGTAAAGAGCATAGAGAACGGGCAGGGAGACTAAATGTCTTCCTTTTTGTTGTTGTCTCCTGTGGTCTGGTACCAGAGAGGCTGATGTTAAATTCTGTCTTTGTGTGAAATCGCGTTTGTTTGTTCAGGATATTAGAAAATGTCACATACTTAAAAGAATTGTAGAAATTAAATCTCTATGAAAATGGTTACGCAAGGTTTAATATCAGCAAAGTGATGGCAAAAAATCCTCCCTCCACAGCCTGTCAGTGTCTGATCTCACCCGGTGTCTGAAATGGCTGAGGTCTAGATGCAAAATGCTTAATGCTGACTAATATATCAAAATTAGCATCAATTAGCCTTTTTACATACTATCTAAAAGTCTAATGGTGTTTTGGTGGTTAGATAACTGAGAATCCAGTGACAGGTTTTGACCTCATATGAAACACTTGAATATTCTTACCACTAATGTGTGTCCCTATCAATAAAATCATGTTAGAAGTATTTTCCATGTGGAGAATAAAATACATTTTTGTAATTTGGATAAGCTGTGTTGCATTTATTATCTACACCTTTCGTTTAACTATCACCAGCCAAATTTTCTTTCAGTTTTACTCTTTAAATATGCAAATATCTATAGTCTATATTGCATGTAATAATTATCATTAATATGTATATGAAGATACATTTCTCTTATGTAATTATGCATATAAATTACATATAGGTATACACTGGTAAAAATGGTAGGTATACAGTGTAAAAAATTCTGACTTTATATCATTATATATGGTAAAAATTATAATTGGAGAGTTGTTTTGTTTAAAGTATATAGCACTGTATGAAACATGTTATCTGCTTTCAGAATGAACTGTTAAGTATTACTGTATAGTGGGTTTTTTTGAAGTGTAGACTGGTGTCAGGGGAAGACACCAGCTCCTAAATACTTCACCTCGTTACAGCCCGATGTTCTGCTAAATGATCAACTTGAGTATTGTGTCCAGTTCTGGGCACCTCAGCACAAGAGAGATATCGAGGTGCTGGAGCGAGTACAGAGGAGGGCANCAACCTAAATGATTCTATGATTCTATGATTCTATAAATGGAAACTTCATGAGCTGCTTCCCTGTATGCTCCATTAGTACACGTGACTTAGTGACATTTTGCTGGGAATTTAGCTGCCTGCTGACTAGATTAACCCCCAACTTTAAAAAAACAGAAAAGAAATTTGTATTGATCTCATGCTTTTCTCTCTCTACCCACAGCCTGGGACTGGCTGAGCAACCCAAGCTTCTCTGCGGAGGACGCGCTGCTACTGCATCAGCGCACTGCACAAGTCGCAGACCTCGTCCCGGAAGGATCACCCCTAATAAGGTAGAAGATACTTCAGCATCTTTTAAAATAGCCTCTTTCTTCTGTCCGGCTTCTCTTTTGTTCTGTGAGACCAAAATGAGGAGCTTTTAAAGGGCTGCTTTTAATTCAGTGTTTCCAAAGGCCCGAGCTGAGTCATATCTAAAAGTATGAATAATGCTTCTGTGTCCTTTACCATAGATTAATGAGAAATTATACTTACCCAATTACATTCCCGTTTTCTTTTTCTCACAGCTGCATTTAAATCCTTGCGATTTCAGAATGGAAAGGCAACTCAGTGATCATGATTCTTCATTAGTTTTCGAATGTCCTAAGTGACCCTTGAAATAATGTAAAGATTAAGCCTCATCTTTGTGATTTCGCTGTGAAAACCAGGTCAATCAGCTATTTTACAGTTGAGTTTTTTTACTCTTTAAAAAGAACTCATTGAAGATGTGAATTAAGGAAATATTACATGTATCAAGTTGTGTGGATGTGTAGAACGTGCTGATCACTGAAGTGGCTGATTACATGCTTTTACAAAAATGAGCTTTAAGCAGCCACATTTGCTGAAGCACTAGTTTTAATAGCTTCACTAGAATAGTCACTTTACGTGGCAGATCTACAGTGTAGCTAGCACTAATTAATGGAATCAAGTTGCAGTTGCCAAGCTTAAAAGCTGAGTCACTTTTAATTTGATACAAACTCCTGTATTTCCAGTGGCTGGTGGTGGTGATGACAGAGAATGTCTTTATAAAAACACTCACAGCTGAGCATATCTTTTTGTGTACTTACATTTACATGTATGGTGTGACTGAAACACAGTCACTGTTGGTTATCAGTCATGTACTCTGCTTATATTTCTTCAAATCTTCCCAAGACTTAATTGTCGTAAAATGAAGGGATTTACAAATTACCATTCAAATAGAGTGATATAGTAAACTCACCATATTTAATTAATCTTTGAAAAAGAATTTGTCAGTTCAATAAAAACTAGTTACTCCAATGTAGTTGGGGGGTTCTGGGGATTTGGGGTTGTTGTTTTGATTTAGGGGTGTGTGTGTTTGTTTTAAGGGTCTGCTGCTGACTCTCCTGTGGCTTCTTTTTTCTTAGTGTCCTTAATTAAATTGCGCAAGAGTTGTTTTTTTTGAGGGTCCTTGCTTCTGAAATGCATTTTCTTTTACTGACTTATTTTAAATACTGAGCCTTCTGATTCCTCTTTCTTATTGAAAGATTACAGAAAAGCTGTTTGCAAAGAGCTTTAATTAAGGGTTAGAGAAGACCTCCATTACTTCAGTTGATTATTAAATATAGGAACTTATGTAGTATGTGCACTGATTCACATGTGTTTTACCCAAACTATCAGTCATTTGTGTGATCTCTCAGTAAGTCAGTTGTTGCTTGTAGTGTTGATTACTACATTATATTATATGATAACATTAATTCAGTAGTCATCAAAAATTGTTCCTTGATTGGTAAGTTGTGAATTTATAATCTAGAAGTGATTTTAAAAGTATGGTTTTGGTATTTCTTGTGTAAATCATAAAACTACATGGAAAAAGAAGTGGAGACTCTTCTTTTGGTGGTCACCCTGAAAGATTTCTCATCCTCTTAGCTTGACCTAAATTCCCTTAAAGTCAGGAAATTTTATCAGCTCGGTCATCTTTAATTTGGTGATGATAACAGATACTTATACAGATCATGCAGCAGAATAGCTTTGACAATTAAAACTTCAAGACTGGTTGTCAGTAATTCCAGCAGCTGATAAAATAAAGACACTTGGTATTTAATGCAGGTTTGTATCACTTTCATTCTGTGTGTTGCTGCTTCCTCTGCTCTGTGTAAACGCAGGGAGAATAAAGGTAAAGGGTAAAATGAATCTGAACTTTCTTATGGTTGTATTTCTTTACATTAGATATATAGGTGTATATGAACATATGCTTGTTTCAAACAGGACTACTTCAAGATCTGAGTTGTCAGGGGAAAGTGATACAGATGGGAGTCTGAAACAGTCAAGTAGGAGAAGGAAAAAGCAAAAGAAAAGACATCACCACTATAAGAAGACGAAAAAGAAAACCAAAGGGGACTCCAGTAGCAGTGAATCAGACCTGGACACTAAGAACATCAAAGACAAAGCCACAGGAAGTGGCAGAAATCATGAAAAGGAAGCAGCAGCAAAGTATGTATTTATTAATACTGTGCAAGATGTAAATCCATTGTGTTCTTGTACCCGTCCTTTCAATTTTATGAATGAAATTCTTAGCACAGTTGGGTCATTTTTTTTCTGTGAATGACTAAGCCTGCATTCGAAGCAATGAAAATAGAATTAGAGCCCACTTGTTTAATCTTATCTGGAAAACTGACTAAAACGGTCTCTGCAAGTTATTGTTCTGAAGAACAAAGCGTGGTATGCTAATAACAAAATAGGTTTTTAAAAACATGTCGAGACTGATGTTGAGTTTTCGTAAGCATCTTGTTTCCCTTCGTGGATCTTTTGGGAGAGTTTGGAGAGGGATTACGTCAAACATTATTCTTAATTAGTGCAAAAGTCTTAATGTACAGCAGTTTGCCTTGTAATATAACTTCCTCCTCAGAGCGTTAACATTTCCTTTTTTTTTATGTTAAAACAATGTTTCTTGAAAGATTTGACATTTCTTTTATGTCCAGACATTTATTGCTCTATGCTGTGTGCTCTATACTTCTTGCTCATGGTACACCTAGATGGGTATTTGAAGAATTGAAGTTGTTTTGCTAGATCTGCTGTAGGAGCTCTAAAGTACTGTGTAATTAGTGGAGGTGTCGCTTATCATTATTATTATGGAACCAGAAAATAGGTATCTAGTGACCAGTATGATACTTAAGCAGTGGAAGGGGTTCTGTGAACGTAGTGAGTGTTCAGGTTTGGCGTGCGTAGCTGTGTTTTTTTCAGGAATGGATTGTGTACCATGACTTTGAGTAGATTAAATTATCATGAACTACAGAAATGCAACATTTCCCAGGTTTTGTAAATGCTGAACATGTGCACAAATGTTTAGAATATACTTCTCCTTTTCTTCAGTCTAGATAAGAAAACGTCAAGTCTTACCAGCAATCGCTTTGTCTGGCTTGATGATATCCAGGCTTCCACAGCAGAAACCTTCAGAATAGACAAGAAACCAGACCCTGCAAACTGGGCCTACAAATCCCTGTATCGAGGGGACATTGCAAGGTACAAGGTGTTGGTTTCTCTTGGTGTTCAAACTATCACAGACTCACTCTCTCGAGATTCGTTTACTTGAGGTTGACTCTGAAATTTTTATGTAAAACATGAGAAAGATAACTGAATAGTTTATTTCAGAATTTGACTCTGCAGTGAAAGGAAATATTTTAAAAGGCAAAAGGGGCTCTGAAATAATGGGGGAAAAGTGCATGATTTTTGTTTTTTTCTGAAAACATTCTCTGTGTAGTGGACTGTGAAGATGGGAACTTTTGGAACTGCCGTCTGGAGGTGGCAGCAGGGGGCAGATTCAAAAGCATGGTTTGAGTTCCCTTGTAGATGGTGGTGTGCTAGAGCGGGTCCAGAGAAGGACAAGGAAGCTGGTGAGGGGTCTGGAGAACAAGTCTTCAGAGGAGAGGCTGAGGGAGCTGGGGGTGTTCAGCCTGGAGAAGAGGAGGCTGAGGGGAGACCTTAACGCTCTCCACAACTACCTGAAAGGAGGTTGTGGTCAGGTGGGGGTCGGTCTCTTCTCCTACATCACAGGCAATGGGACAAGAGGAAGTGGCTTCAAGTTGCACCAGGGGAGGTTCAGATTATGAAAAATGTTTACCTGGAAAGGGTTATGCAGCCTTGGAATGGGCTGCCCAGGGAGGTGGTTGAGGCATCATCCCTGGAGGGATTCAAAAGCAAGGCAGACACAGTGCTTAGTGACTTGGTTTAGTGGTGGGTTTTTATCAGAGTTAGGTTGATGGTTGGCCTAGATGATCTTGAAGGTCCAACCTAGACAGTTCTATGATCTTTGGGCAAGGGCCTTTTTTGATCTACTCTGATTCTGTTTCTGAAAGGGAAATGGAGGCACTGATTATTTCTTACCAGATTTCTCAAGAGCTTTACTTATTCAAGTAGTTTAGTATCCTTGCAGAAATAATAGTGTACAGGCACTTTCTTAGCAAGCAGATTCTGTGTTAGATCACCCAGATGTTGTGCAAAGGGTATCTTTCTTATGCATTGCTACATTGCAAATGAGTATAGATGGAATTGCATATTCAACACCCTTAGTGGGTTACTGGTACTATGAGGACCCTTCAGAACATTTCCCTGCAGTAACAGAGTATCTAGAGGAACCTACGCTGAGCTCATGCATTATGTATGTACACTTGTTTCTTGATGTTCTCAAGGAACATTGGTTACTGTATATAAAAAAGTAATTATTTGCGGAGGAGGAAGGATTTATGGGTTTTATATCTGTGGTGTATGTACCTTTGCAGCAGAATTGCCTGGATACAATTCATTGCAGTTTTCTGCCACCTTTAGGTTCTCAGCCATTGTTTGAGATGAAAAGTGTTATTTTAATACTGCACGTCACTATGCTGCAGAAACGACACTCTTGGTTATATTTTAAGATGGTATTTTCCTTTCTTAATCCATAGGATTACTGTGGCCTTCATGAACCTGGCCTGTTTCCTTTCCCCACCTTCTTCTTGGCATATAAAATGTATAGAGGCTTAGGGAGACAGAAAGGTACTACTAGACTGACCTACCGGCTTCTGATTTTTCTGTTTCAAATAATCTAATCTAAGTAGCCTGAAATAATGCTGGCTGTTGTTCTTTCTCCAAGTTTGTCTACGTGGCTTAAAACGTTGGGAGAAATAAAATCAGTTTCTCCTCTGCCCAATGTGAAAGATACTTTGAACTTTGTGTGACAATGAAAGTTGTGATGGCACTGGAAAAAATACAGAGAATAAAATCTAAATTAAAGAGACAGTTACCAAGTTCTTCCACTTTTGAAGATGTATCCAATCCATTATTTGGGTCAATTTGAATTACAGTACTTCTTCCACGCTTTCTTTCAAAAAGGGAGATATCTTTTCCAACATTTATTTTGAAAGATGTTTAATGGTATTTTCCCTTCCAAGATACAAAAGGAGAGGAGAGTCCTGTCTCGGCATCGACGCGCAGAAGCAGTGTATAACTTGGGACAGTTCTGCATCAAAAAGGAAGCAATCCCAGAGGCAACCTGAGCGCTACTTCACAAAGAACAACGTGAAGCTGCTGAACACAGATGGGATTCCTGTTTGCAAGAAAAGTTCTCCCTCTGACTCCACTGCTTTTATACCCGTTTCCCAAATGGAAACTAATGATCCTTCTGACAATCCAGGGGTAAATCCTCTTGGGATTTATGATCCATCGACTACAGAGTGGCTACAAGGAAAAGGGTGCAAGGATGCAGAACGTGATCCTGTAAATACACAGGAAACAACTCAAGAGCCTGGGATAAACGTTAGCTCTATTCTAATGGCGAAAGTGGAAGAGCATAACAAGAAAGTCAGAGAAAACCCAAGAGATATCAATGCATGGATGGAATTTGTTTCTTTCCAGGTATGTGTTCTGACAGCCCGGGTTGCTTATTATAACAAATACATGAATATCATACTGTAGTTTCCTTTGTTTGGGACTATGTATCC
Source organism: Jacana jacana (assembly GCA_013400555.1). Lineage (NCBI taxonomy): Eukaryota > Metazoa > Chordata > Aves > Charadriiformes > Jacanidae > Jacana > Jacana jacana. The sequence continues at coordinate 282,480 of VZTM01042045.1, forward strand.
TCTACTGGTAAAGAACGAGCAGTTAATTCATCTCCACAAGTGTCAGCATTCTCCTCATGGTTGTAGTGATGATATATATCCTCTACTGGTAAAGAACCAGCAGTTAATTCATCTCCACAAGTGTCAGCATTCTCCTCATGGTTGTAGTGGTGATTCTTCCTAATGTCATCATGATTTTTTCTTTTGTTTGAAGGATGAATTAATGAGAGGACCTAGCCCTTACGCCAGTAAGGGAGAGCAAGAAGTGAGAAGAAAATCACTGAAGTTAATCCTGGAGAAGAAGCTGGCTATTTTAGAGAGGGCAATTGAAAGCAATCCAAGTAATGTCGATCTGAAACTCGCCAGGTTGAAGCTTTGCGCAGAATTCTGGGAACCACCAGCTTTGGTCAAAGAATGGCAGAAGCTGATTTTCTTACATCCCAATAACCCAGAGCTGTGGAAGAAGTATCTCCTGTTCTGTCAAAGTCAGTTCACTACCTTTTCAGTTTCAAAAATCAATAGTCTCTATGGAAAGTGCTTGACCACGCTGGCAGCTGTACAGGATGGCAGCATGGTGTCACACCCTCTCCTGCCTGGCACAGAAGAAGCTATGCTAGGTAAGGTCCTCTCGTTTCATGGTCATGGTTGGAATGGTCTTTGACTATGTTCTCTATAAGAACAGACTTTCCAATGTATTACAGGAAGTTCTTATTCTCTTCCAAATGCTTGGTGTTCTCCTTTCTTAGCTGAGCATTAATACAGATATTCCAACCAAATATGGATATAGCAGATGCTTTTCTTCCCCAGGAGAGTTTGTGATCTAATATCCAGTAAAGTCTAATGTGCTGAGCAGTTCACAGTACAAATGTCAAGGCTGGGGAATTGCAGCCAACAGCCCAGGGATGGGCTTTTACCTATGAAAAATGTTTAGCATTAAAAAAAAAAATAATGTTGGCTAGTGAAAGAAACAGTTATCTCTTGTTCAAAAGTTTTAAAATTAAATTACTTGAATCCAGAAAAGAGAAGGGCTATGGGAAGCCTGCTGTGAAATTTTCTTGAGCCATCTCGGTTCTTAGGTGGGGAATTCTAAACTTGATCATTTGTATTTATTGTATGCATATATCTACCACTTATAATTTATTATATCATTACCCTGGGAAGGAAAGTTAGTCAGATGGTTAGGATGCTGGACTAGATCCAGGGAAGAAACGAGTTCATGTTCAGTTGTGGCATGGGCTTTAAATTTATTTGGAGCTAAATGACTTAACCTATCCCATTTGAATTTTGCTTCTCTACCTTGGAGAGTCATTGTGATTATTAATCTAGGAATACACTGAGGAGAGGGAAATGTTGGTGTCACCATGAATATCTTTAGGTGTTTGGTTGTGGGGGTTTTTAATTTTAAAATTTGTTTTAAATCTTGAGGAGACTATTGTGAAGCACCCCACATTTCTTCATATGTGGCATAGTCCAAGGAACCTCTATTTTGATCCAAGTCCTGTAACTGCTGTTTGAGCAATGATGCTGTCCATTTATGCAACATCGAGTCTGGATTTATAGATTGAGATTCTGGGTTGCAAATTAATTTCAGTTGTTGAGATCTCTTACTGTCTGCAGTTAATTCTTCTTGGCTCAATCACTGGAAAACATGTTGTGAAGGAAAAATCCCGTGCTGCCAGGTGGTTCTTGTACTGCCAGATAGTTTCTAATTGGTTCTGCTGTCTCTGATTTGCAATGCTTCAGTCAGTTTGTACACCAACCACAATGGATGTTGCTCAGGAAAAATCTATTAAGGCTGTAAGGTTTTGTTTATGAACACTACTGACAGCTTTGGGGTTTGGTTTGGTGTCCTGTCCCCTTTGGAATTAAAATTATATGAATGGAGAAATTTCCAGTGGGGAGACTTCTTGATTTGACTGGGTTTTTTTAATAACTCAACCGTTTAATTCTTGGGCTGAATTTGAACTGATTTATTAGGGAGATTGCTGATTGGGAAGATTAATTTTATATTTGTATATTTATCTTCATAAGAATTAATATACGAAGAGTTTTGCAAATTAATTACGGGGTGAGTAGCAGTGTAGATTTATGGCAGGCCTCTGTCTTCAACCTTTGACCTTTGCCAATGACAAAGTGTTAGAGCTAATTTTAAATAGTGGTGGATTATGCCATCTAGTGTTCCATTCAGTACACAGTCCTATCTGCTTGGAAATAAGTGGATGGGGTTTTTAAACCATGAAATGTAAGAAAGCAGGTTAAGTTATAGATCAGTTTTTACGTAAATTTTGGGATAGCAATTTGTAATATTTTAAATTTACTAGGATCTGGGAATGTGAAGCAAATAAAGGCAAGCATTCCCAAATTCTGCTGTGGAAAGGGAGCCGTGTGTTTCAGATTATACCTACTGGCTGGGGAGAAACATCCTTAATCTTTCAGTTCAGCTGCAGAAGTGTCTCAGCATCATGGACTGAATGAAGTACGTGTTCACATGCTGGGTTTTTTCAGTTTTAACCACAGAGAAACTGCTGATCTTTGCAATTTCTTCAAATACAGTTTTCTTTTTTTATCATGCAGAATATTTTATCCTAGAATTTATTTTTGTTTCCAATTTGGCAGCAAGTCCTGGTGAGATACTCTCTACATTCAGATTATTTTACTTTAAAATTAATCTGCTTGAGAAATTAGGAAAAGACAACTTTTTCAGTGTCGGTAGGATACCAAAATTGATGGCAAAAGGATCTTATTGGTAATTATTTTAACCTTAATTTATTAAAATACTTCGGAAGATTCTATTATATACTTTAACATACTTTTTGTTGTTTAAATATCTTCAGAAATCTGAGTCTTTGTTATTGGGAGCAATCATTGACTTTGCAGGAGAATCAGACAAAATGTCTAGTTTGTATATTTTGGCAGAATTCCAGAATTCAAATCTGATTATAAATCTGAATACAAGTAAAAGGAGTAAATAGTTTGACACTTCTTAGTATTAAAAATGAAGATGATCATTAGAAACAACTGGTGCTAACCCATGTTGTTCCATGTGTGTAGTGAGACACTGTACTATTTAGAGTTTGGAGTGTTCCTAACAATCAGTGCATTAGGCGAAGAAATAACAGTTCTTGAAGGACTGTTTTTAAAACTCTCAATTAATTATTTAAGTCTTGCTTTAGGAGGTTGGGGTCTGGTTTTTTTGCAAGCCAGTTAAGATTATGATTTAAAGCAGTTTTGGTTTTGAACAGCTTTTGTTTTGTTAAGGCTTGAGTGTAATTTGGAGTGATGGAATATCTCTGAGATGTCCTTCAACTGCCTAGTTGTGTAGGTGTTTATACCTGTTACTTCTTCAGGTCTTTCCTTTAAAGCTCTCATTAAGAATATATGCTTAGTAAAATGGGGGTTTTGCTTCCCTTAAGCTGAGACTGAGGGCACAGTGTGTCATAGGGCTGTGGCAATGTTCACAGGAATCATTTGTTGAAGAGCAAGAGACAGGACTCTTCTCAACTTCCAGCAGTAACGCCTGGGCCAGAAGGCTGAACATCTCTTGACTGAGTTCTTACATAAAGGAAAAGGAAATGGGAATGGCACTTGGAATGAAAATGGTATATTGCCAACGTACTACCCATGTAACTGCCTCATGAAAAAATTGGGCAAAAAGGTTTATTGCTGTAGTCACTTCTGGTGTGAATTTTAATAATGCCCCAGCATCTTCAAGGAGGTCTGTGACCCGCTCTGTCAGATGTTGGATAAACTAAAGTTGGTACCACTGCAGGTAGCTTTTATTCAACAAGGACAGCGTGTGTTTGGTGGGAATGACAAGTCATCTGCTTGATGCATTTGAAATGGGAGGTCTTAAAGTTAATGCAACTACAGCAATTTTGACATGCACTTGTTCTAGTCACTCCCTGTGGCTTGGATTTTGATACATTCCAAAACAATTCTTCTCTACAACACTTCATGTATGTCTTTTAGATATTTGGGGGCTGTAATAAAGTACTTTGCAACACAATTTATTTGAAATACTAAATTTTTACCTTCTTTACTTTCTAGCTATATTTATTCAGCAGTGCCACTTCCTGAGGCAGTTACATGGTTAG
>VZTM01042045.1:287494-311632 GCA_013400555.1 Jacana jacana
TCAGAACTAGAAGCCTGCACTTCTCATTTACTGGAAAGTGCCCTGAAGTTGTTGACCAACCTGAGACACGGAACGCTTTACTGATCTTTGCCTTTTGTCCTCAGTCCTGTCCTGTTTATGTCCAGCTGTAATATTTTGATTTAACCATGACTGTATGATTGTCTGAATTATCATTCCATTAGCCAAATTCTTCATGGTCCCATTTATTTACATTACTATTTAAGTTCATGAGAAGAACTGATAAGAGTCCTGCTGTGCCACAGGCATAACTGAAGTACTCAGTTGTTCCTGCTGATTCTTGAGCAGTATCTAGCAATGTCTTTAACTACAGAATTTGCACCCAGATAGGTTATTGTAGGGTCTGGAAAACCTAAGTTGACTTTCTGTATATTTTCTTTTGACTCCCCTTGCTCTAAACAACAGGTGGAATTCTTTGAACCCTTTTGGGATAGTGGAGAACCACGAATTGGGGAAAAAGGTGCAAGAGGCTGGAAAGCCTGGATGCACCAGCAGGAGAAGGGTGGTTGGATTGCTCTGAAGCCTGGTATGTCCGTGTCGATACGTGTAGTTATATGTCTGTGTATGGAACAAGCGGTCTCCTCTCACCTTTTTGCATATCAATTAAAAAAAAATGTTTACCAAGATTAAGATAAACTGTATCACAGTTCACAGGGAAAAGCACGTGTTGAGTGTTCTATGCATGATATTATTCATGCCATATTGTCCTCCCTGGGAATGAGAACTGAGGGAGAGGATGGCATATCCTCCACTCTGTGCTGGAAAGGCAGAAGGTCTGAGTACTTTGAGACCTGTGCCAATGTAAAGGGAAAGGAAGCTACTTCCCTTAAGACCCTTTCATCATGTTGGTAGACCAGGTGGAATTGGGGTATTAGATGCTGGTGGCCTCAAGGTTTCCTAGCTTAATGATTCTGTTTCTAGAATCAGTTTTCCATTTCTTATAGCAAAGAAATAGTAGAAAAGAGGAAAACCTTTCCTTGCTTTTTGTGATGCAGAAAACGAAGCTTAGTCCCACCTTATCTTCTGGTACACACACTTTCTTCTGTGTGTGCTTAACTACATTGGTTGTTTGACTTGCACCTGAATTTAAATGGTGAAAATGCCACTTATTTTAAAGCAACATTGCAAAGCTTGATTTGGGACATTTAATATGATAGTGTTACTCCTTACTTAGAGTGATTTTCTCAAAGTGTTTTCTGCACATGAGTATTGATAGAGCCCATCTCAGCTCCTGTGCCAAGGTATGAAGAACCTAAGTTGCACAAAAAGGTGACCAACTCTGGGGTGTTGCTTGCAGACTGCTGTTGGTAAGTGTGGTCCACAGCACGTCAGTGTTTTAGTTTCTCCTCTGTGAGAAAGCTTGAGCGGTGACACTGATTCACTGGTTTGAGAACTTTGGAAACCTCCTACTCTCCTGGAGCTGGTGTCAAACCCCAGAACTGTGATGTGGAAATTTTGAGCTTTGTCTTGTGTCTGTTTTATTAACACTGTCTTTGTTTACATTTTTTAAAGTAGTTAAATTCTATGTCAAGTCTGGTCTTTAGATTTGGTGGATTAATTTTTCTTTAATAATTTTGGGGTGGGGGTGTGTCTTGATTTGGTTTTAGATGATGATGATGATGAAGAAGAGATAGAAGAAGATCAAGAAATAAAGGACAAAACTCTCCCCAAGTGGCACATTTGGTTGGACATTGAATATTCTCGTGAAGCAAGGCATTGGTTACCTTGGAGGCCAAAGGAAACTGAAGAAGATTGTGATGATCCGGAAAGACAGGTCACTGTGATATAATAAAAGAAGGGGAGATGATAAGATGAATTGGCCTTTCATTTGAATTTGTTGCTGGTGGATATTTTAGAAGAGCAGTCCTTTTCCTTGTTTGGAAAAAAAATCTTTGTTTGGAATTCAAAATGTACCTGAGGTCTTTTTGCTGAGACTGCTGAAGTCCATGGGAAGCTCATGGTAAACCTTGGAAGGGCTGTAGGCAAATTGTCTTTGCTGTCCTATGATTTCTCTCATCTGTGTGTGGAAATGTCACAGAAATCTGTGATTAAGGAGAAACGTGCATTAAACAAACAAAGCTTTTGTTGCCTTCAAGTCAGATAGTTGGATTTCTTATTTTTCTTGGGGGATAGGTCAAACCAGACATTGATTTTCAAATAAAGGTATGTTAAAAGACCTAAGCAATCGTATCAGAGCATCGTTGTGTTCCTTTTCTGTGATCTCTGGTACTCCAGAGCAAAGAAATCTCTTGACAGCAGTTGATGGTCTGACTGGAAGAACGCGTCACCTGTTTAACTTGTCTGGTTTTTTGAGTGCTGTTCTGTTAGTTTTTAATAGTAATTACAGATCTTCATCGACCTGAAAAGGTTTTTCAATTACATACATTCTGTAGCTGCTGATTTATTTTGATTGCATAAATTAACAGAGTTTGGTTTTGTTTGGATTCTTTTTCTTTAGGTCTTATTTGATGATCTTGGACCGTCTTTAATCCGTCTTTCCAATCCAGATCTTCAGCGTCAACTGCCGTACTCATTCTTGCAGTTCCTGGGAGTTCCATGTACAAGCAAACTCTTTCCTTCCAACCTTTATATTGCCATGGATGAAAATACTGTCTTTGACAGTGTGCTTTCTGATGAGAAGCCCCTGACTGCTGTTCATTTCCCACTCTCTGGATTCAGCAGTATTGGTCATATGGACACGATGCTGCGGGGGAGACATCACATCGGCCACTATAAAGAAGGAGAGGAGTTCATACAGAACGTTTTTCATGTCCTATTCCTGCTCTTCTCAGGAAAGGAAAAGTCTAACCTGTCCATTTGTTGGTTACAGTATGAAATATCAAAGGTAATGAGGAATCTGCGTGTAATCACTTCTGTGATGTGTGGCTTTCTTATGTATTAATGTTTATATTATTTAAAATAAATACTGATGCAAATTAGGTATTGTAGGACTAAGTATTCAAATCAGGAAATGCCCTTTAATATTAAGAGGGTTAATAAAACAAAAGCCCAAACCCTTTCCTTCAGTAGACGTTACCCAGTAGCATACATACATACATACAACAAAGAGATTTTTGTGGTCTTGGATAAATGTTGTTAGATGGCAGTTATGTTGTTAGATGGCAGTTATGTTGTTAGATGGTAGGGAAAAGTGGATGCAAGGGATTTTTTACAAGGCAAAGGGAGTCAGACAAGACCTTTTCCCAAACTGTTCTACAAAGTCCCCAATACCATGATCCAGGCACCTTATCTTGTAAGAAACTTACTTATAAGTTACATTTGTAATGTTACTGAAGGAAATAACACCTTATTGCTTGAGTATGGATTTCAGTAAAACTGCTCTCATGAGTGCCCACAGAAGGCCAAGAGTCCAGGTTGGCTTCCTAATGCGTCAGGAAGTTTAGTGTTGTGTTTCCTTATGGAGAAGTTCCTTGTCTTTAACCCAAACACTGCTTGAGCTGATCACCCCTAATTGTCCCATCCGATCTCTACATCGCTCTGTCAGCACATTCCCCACTCTGAAAAGCTGCTTGGAGGTTTAATTATGCTGGTTAGAAGATGAATCTGGTCAGACAGCATCCTTTCTTTTCCTTTTCTCAACAACTACAGGTTAGCAGCTCTTTATGTGAACAGTTGGCCTTTTAAAAGAGTGAAATTTGGTAATACCTAGTGGCAGGAGTGAGAATGGTAAGACTTTGTCATTTGGCTGTGTTGGAGGGAGCTGACAACAGGCAGCTGTGACCCCGTACTCGGTAGGAACAGAGCTGGCTGGTGATGAAATGTAGAACAATATGAAAACAAACACAGTAATGAAATTTAAAACACGCTGGGAGGATTTTTTTCTCCTTTCTTCTCCCATCCCTCTCAAAATTTCTTCTGCTTGTTCGCCCCTGCAGGTACTTCAGTGTCTCCAAAGGAAAAAAAAGAAGCAGCTGAAAGCACAAGGGAGGAAGAGTAAAAAATTGGCCAAGAATCTCCTTAAAGCACCTGACAACCGCAACGATCTTTCCCTCTGGAAACTCTACGCCTACCTGGAATGGCTGCTGAGTAACATCGACGATGCCAGGAAGGTGTTTGACACAGCCCTTTGCACGGCAGGGACAGGAGGGCTGAAGAGTCCCCAGCTTTGCAGCCTGGCTCTGCTTTATGCCCAGCTGGAAGTGGAACTGCTGGAAAGTCTAGAAGGAGCAGTTACATCACGAGCCGTTCACGTATTGACCAGACTGGCTGAAAGTGGACCATACGTGCCCTATAGTGGACAAGTGTTATCTGTGAACATCTTGAAAGCTCGTAAAACCTATGAGCATGCACTGCAAGATTATTTAAGTAAAACACCGAGTTCTGATGAGGCTCAGGGCAGCGACACTAACCAGCTGGTGAACTTGGTTGGTTGTTACGCGCTCTTCCAGTATTTGACTGTTGGCATTGATGCTGCAGTATTAATATACACACAGACTGCGGAAAAACTTGAAGCTCCTGGTCCACAGAAGTGTGAAAACGGTGGAGAGAGTTTGGGCATTCAAAATTTTCCCACTTCTCTTGAAGGTGTCACACTGCTGCACACAAATCTACTCAGGTTCCACATGAAAATCAGCGCTTATCCTTTGAGTCCTCTGCGAGAGGCACTAACGGAGGCTCTGAAACGGTATCCTGGCAACCAGTCTCTTTGGAGGTCATACATCCACATCCAGAGGAAGTCCCACAGTGCTAGCAAAGCACGAAGGTTTTTTGATGGTGTCACAAGGTCTACTAACTCCTTAGAACCGTGGCTGTTTGCCATCCGAGCAGAGCAGATGAGGAAAAAGCTCATTGAGAATGTCCAGAGGTAATGTCTTGCACCTCCTTGTGGGTTTTTTTGATGTGTCTCATCACTTAACAGAGGAGAGAAAATGCTGTCTTCTCATTTTGCAGGTGTAGAAGCTGTTGTGAGGGAAGGTTATTTGTTCAAAACTGAACAGCGAGTCAGTGGCAGAATCCTGTGTAGAATTAAAAGATTTAGGTGGTAGTCTCACGTTCTCACTGGATCAGCTTGGGTGTTTCTTTGTGTTTGTTCCCCACTCATGGGGCAGAGCAGCTGGAGCTGCCTGGCAGAAAAGGACCTGGGGGTGTTGGTGGACAGCTGGTTGAACATGAGCCAGCAGTGTGCCCAGGTGGCCAAGAAGGCCAACAGCATCCTGGCCTGTATCAGGAACAGCGTGGTGAGGAGGACTCAGGAGGTGATTGTCCCCCTTTACTGGGCACTGGTGAGGCCCCATCTTGAGTACTGTGTCCAGTTTTGGGCCCATTACCACAAAAAAAAGACATTGAGGGGCTGGAGCGGGTCCAGAGAAGGGCAGCAGAGCTGGTGAGGGGTCTGGAGAACAAGTCTCATGAGGAGAAGCTGAGGGACATTGAATATTCTCGTGAAGCAAGGCATTGGTTACCTTGGAGGCCAAGGGAAACTGAAGAAGATTGTGAGAGAAGCTGAGGGAGCTGGGGATGTTCAGCCTGGAGAAGAGGAGGCTGAGGGGAGACCTTCTTGGTCTCTACAACTCCCTGAAAGGCGAGGGTTGGTCTCTTTTCCCAAGTGACAGGCGACAGGACAAGGGGAAATGGCCTCAAGTTGCACAAGAGGAGGTTTAGATTGGATATCAGGAAAATTTTTACACTGAAAGGGTTATGAAGCCTTGGACTGGGCTGCCCAGGGAGGTGGTTGACGAATCATCCAGGAGGTATTCAAAAGATGGGTTGACATAACACGTGGTTTAGTGATGGGATGGATTGTGGTTTTGGGGGTTTTTGAGTATTTTTATCAGGGTTAGGCTGATGGTTGGACTGGATGATCTTAAAGGTCCCTTCCAACGTAGACAGTTCTATGATTCAATGATTACTTGCTACTGACACCAAGACAGTACACATATAGTTATTTAAAAAATATTTAAATAAGAACCTTCTTAGATGGCCAAGGATAACACTGTCAGCTTAGAGACTGCTGCCTTCTCATGCTGCAGCAATGAGGAGCGTAACACAGAGCTACGCTGCCCTTCCAGCCGAGCTCACTGCCCTGCTGCTCCTGGATCCCAGAACACAGCTGGAAGTGTGGCAGGTCTGTTTCCATAGTGAGCACTTGAGGGTTTAGTTTCCATACGGGGCTGTTGCTAGGTAGGAGAGGCTGGAAATTTCCTGAATTTGCAGCGTGGTCTGGGCTCAGATTTTTTGGCTGCTGGGAAAGGAGGAAAGGGTAGGGGATGTGTGTACATCTCCTAAAGCTCAGTCTCTAACTGTTGCTTGGAGCTACATGCTCACAGCTATCCACAGATCTCTAATAACACCAGCAGCTTGGTTCTTGCAGCACACAGCAACAGAGATTTTGAGGAAAACATTATCTGGAAGCTTTACATAGCTGGGAGCTTACAATAGTCATGCTTGATGAAATTATCAGTGTACTTTAAAGTGAGGGTGCTTTGATGGCCCCGGTCTGGCAACAGGCACGTGCACGTGATAGTGGCGTTCCTGAGCTGTCAGCGTGTGTCATCCCAAATGGCAGTAAGAATTCAACAGCCACCAAATGCAAAGGAGGATTGTAATTTGATTTACTGTTAATTGCTGACTGACACTATGATAGGTTTTCATTATTGTTACTGGAAGCTGAGGTTAATATTCTAGAGTGACCATTTTCTCTGTGACATTTAGTTCCTTTCCAGATTGTTCTCTGCCGGTAGACCCTTTCCTATAGGTTATATTTGTCTATAGGGACGGGTTGGATGCTGAAAGAGCGGAGCTGCAGAGAGATAACTAGCCTGTCAGTCATGCATGTTTTATCCCCCCTGTACTCAGCACTTGAGTATTGTGTCCAGTTCTGGGCACCTCAGCACAAGAGAGATATTGAGGTGCTGGAGCGAGTGCAGAGGAGGGACGCAGAGCTGGGGAAGGGCCTGGAGAAGAAATCTTAGGAGGAACGATTGAGGGAGCTGGGACTGTTTAGTTTGAGGAAGAGGAGGCTGAGGGGAGACCTCATCCCTCTCTACAACTGCTTGAAAGGGCATTGTAGAGAGGTTGGTGCTGGTCTCTTCTCAAGTGCAATTCACAATAGAACAAGAGGAAATGGCTGCAAGCTGCAGCAGGGTAGGGTTAGGCTGGATATTAGGAAAGAATTCTTCCCAGAAAGAGTGGTCAGAGCCTGGAATGGGCTGCCCAGGGAGGTGGTGGAGTCACCATCCCTGACAGTGTTTAAGAGTAGATTGGATGTGGTGTTGAGGGATCTGGTGCAGGGGAGAACTTGTAGAGTAGGGCTGATGGTTGGACTTGATGATCCCAGGGGTCTCTTCCAACCTGAATGATTCTATGATGTTGTGACAAACTAAGGTAATGTGTGACTATTTCCTGGCCTGCTCTGCGTTCCTGCTTGCTTGAGTGCATGGAATTCATTTAAAGACATGAACATGAAGGGTAAAGCAGTATGGAACTCCAAGGTGAGGTATGATGCTTCGAAGGTCTGACTCCCTGCAGAGAGATTACATCATTTTCCCTCTTGGCAAAGGTTGGGATAAGATCACGGACGACCTCAAAGACCTGTGAAAAAAGGGGCAAGTTAGGAGCAAGTGTTAGGGGTGAGTGGAAGGAGCTGGCAGGCTGAGGGGGTGTATGCAGACAGCAGTGACGTTGCTGTGGGTGCTGGAGCCCGTTTCTTCAAGCTCAGGCATCAAAAATAAGTCAGTCTGTGTCAGCTGTAGATAGAAATCAGTGTTGGAGGGAAAAATATGTACCTGCCTTTGTGTTCTGCCTGCAACGTCGGGGATTTGAATCAAATCATTGCTGTAATCGTGGTTGAGATCCAGAGCGGTCATCTAGGCCTTGATCCAAGACCAACACGGGCTCTCTCACAGATGGCAGGGGTAAGTTTGGAAGAGGCTTGCCTGGGCCCCAGGAGAAGGCACGCTGACCTGGACTTGGCTTCAGTTGGAGCTGCCATGCCAAGCTTTGGGGTGCTCAATGATCTTGAATGAAGGCTAAGTGTGTTAAGATCATACCATAGGGAATTGCAAACAGAGATTACCTCCTCCACTGGGACAGGGTTAAAGTCTCAGGGTTAACGTGCTAAAAGAACACCTCATTTATTTCTCTTCTTTTTTCTTTTTTTAAAAAAAACCTGATTTTCCTATTTAGAAAAGTGTTGATTGGATTAGCAAGTGCTAAAAATCTGGTTTGTAACATTCAGAGTTTCTATCATCAAATGCAAACCCCTGGCTACATCCAATGCCATGTGAGCAGTCGATCGACCTCTGCCCTCCCCTGCCTGGATGTGGTCCTCTGGCTCAGGCTGAAGGGATGGTGGTTTCTTTGTTCCTCTCTGTTCCAGGGCAGATGTTGGTGAAATACATTCTACTATTCCCGAAAGCGGGTTGGCAAACCGGATTGTAGCTCTGTTTGAACACGCGATTCGAAGTGAAAGTGGCAGCCACTGTCCGTTGCTGTGGAGAATGTATTTGAACTTTCTGGTAAGAAAAGAGGATCAGTTTTATTATTTTTTCATCCATATTTGGAATTTTCATGAACGCAGCTACAATGCAATAGATTTTGAAACAAACTGTTTGCCTTAAATTCCTGTTTATCTGCACCATCATCGTACTTGACTGATCTGGTAGGCTTCTGCGAGGAGATGACAGCTCAGTGGATGAGGGACAGCAGTGGATGTTGTTTACCTCACCTGTAGCCAGCCTTTCTTTCCCACTGCCTCCCATAACATCCTCACAGACGAGCTGGTGAAGTGGGGCTGGGGCGAGTGGCCAGTGAGGTGGGCTGAAATCAGGCTCCACAGGCTGTAACCAGCAGTGTGAACTCCTGCTGCAGGTCAGCCACTGGTGCTGTACCCCAGGGAGTGATACTGGGACCAGTGGGCCCTCTAACATCTCCACGAGCGATCTGGGCCATGAGAGAGTGTACCCTCGAGCAGGGTTGCAGATGGTTAGAAAATCAAGAGGAGCTGATGTACCAAAGTCTGCTGTTGGGTTGTCCAGGTCCTTTTGAATAGCTGAGAGCCATGAAGGTGAATGAGGGGTTGGAGCGGATGTTGTACAGGGAGAGACTTGGGAGACTTGTGGGTTTTCAGCCTGGAGAAGTGAAGGGGCCTGGAAGACACTGTCAATGTATATAAATGCCTCATGTGAGGGCATGAAGGCAGAGCCAGGCTCCTCCCAGTGCTGCCTGGGGACAGACCAAGAGACAGTGGCCACATATTGAAATACAGCAAATTCCATTTAAATGTAAGAAAAAGGGTTGTTGTTATTTTACTGTGAGGGTGATGAAACACTGGAAGAGGTTGTCCAGAGGTGGTGGAGTCTCCATCCCTGGAGATCTTTGAAACCCAACTGGCCATGGTTCTGAGCAGCCCTGCCTTTGCCAACTCTCCTTTGAGCAGAGGGGTTGGCACAGGTGGGGCAGTTGTGGAGCTACCACAACGTACAGTAACATGATTCCTCAGCAGAGGAACACTGAGCTTTTCAGCAGTCATTTCTTTGTCTCACAGATAATTCTTTTATTATTTGAGCCATTACTGCACTAAGTGTGAACGTGGGTTTTTTTTTTTCTCACTCAGGCTTCACTTGGAAAAAAAGAAACAAGTAAAGGATTGTTTTATAAAGCACTTCAAAACTGTCCCTGGGCAAAGGTAAGCAGAGAAAAAGAGAGAAATCTGTCATCATACTTGGATTTATGAAGTTCTGTATTTCATAAGAAGGTTGGAATGTAGTAGCTGTTGTCATCAGTTCCATGCAGATGGAAGGAGAAGCACTGTCAGATCTTCTGCAAAGAAGGGGTGGATCTGAGCTGGGAACAGGCGTGGTGGGGAGTGCTGGCTGCGTTCAGAACCCAGCGGTGTTACCTTGCACTAAGCAAGGAGATAACAGACCCCTCTTTGGGGGATCTAGCAGTGATCCATCTTTCCAACCATGTTTTATCATGAGGGTGGTGGTAGCAGAGAGAGAGAGGCAAATAAAAATGTGTTTAATGACTAATACAAGAAGTTGTTCAGGGACCCCTGCAGCTCCCCAGGTGATGTCTGCGGACGCTCCAGAGCCTCTTTCCTCTTCTGCCTACGTTGTATCTTTTGGAGTAGAATTCCTTACCAAGAGCTGGAAAAGCCTTGGTTAAACATCTCTACTGCTGTCCCTGTAGAAGAACTTCCTCTGTTTGTATTCTTGGAGAGAAGCCCATGGTATTTCTTGGGTTCTTGCTCCAGTTGTTTGCCTGTCTCCGTGCCTTATGCTGGTTTTCTTGCTCGCTGTCTTTCCAGGTGCTCTACCTGGATGCCATAGAGTACTTCCCTGATCATCTGCAAGAGACACTTGATCTAATGACTGAGAAGGAGCTGAGGGTGCGGGTACCACTGGAAGAGCTGGATCTACTGTTAGAGGTTTAAGAGACAACTGCAGATGAGCGGAGAAAGTAAAGAAGCGGGTTCAAGCGTTACCAGTTAGACCTGTTGCTCTTCAAGCAGGAACTCTGTTGGGTCTTGGGTACTGTGTACTTTTGTTTCTTTTAAGTTTTTGGTTGTTTGTTTGGTTTTTTTTTAAATGTTTTATCTAAATTGCCATCACAATGGAGTTCTGCCAGCTGCCAAAGTTCTGGAATCCAGCACTCCATTTCTCCCACAAAAATGCATCTGTTTCCCTGAAGTACCGCTGGCTCCCGCAGAAGGATGCCCTCTTATAAATAGCCTCCTGCTGAATGTTGCCCACATTTCTTCTCCTGTTGTTTTGAAATTACATTCCCCGGGGTTGAGTAGAGATTTTGGGACATGCCAGCTATGGTTTGGTGAGCAGCACAGGAAATAAAACAGCTGCCAAAGGGATGCTTGGCTGGTCTCCAGCTGGCAGACTCCTTCGGCTCGCTGTGCCTGCGGCGCGGTGTGTAACCACCCCGACCAACAGTCCTCACGCCTGTACGTAAGCTGTTAGCAAAAGCTAAACCTCTGCTGGAGCAGGCACCAATTTTGGACTTGTGTGTGTGTGTTTTGACAGATGACCCTTTTAATACGAATATTTATGAAAAAATATATCTGGAGACTTGAAAATTCAAAAGGAGCTGGAATTATTTTTCTATTTCTTTGTTGACTAGAACTGGGAGTGCATTAGAACTGAGGGTGTGTCCGTGCTGCATCTCTCAGCAGCTGGTTTCTAGTCAAGTTCTTGTGACAGATCACTCTCTGCTTACCCAAATACAGGCCATCATCCCGAGAGAAGCAGAGATCTGTTCTGTGTTTAATCCTCACCAAAGAAGGCAGAGTCATTTTAATTAGTAGCTTCTGTTCCAAGGGTCTTTAGGCAAGTTGCTAGAGAAGTGGTATGAAATACGGGAACAATTGCAATACAGTTAAGTTATATATGTATTTTATGAGACAGAATATGCTGGAACAGGTGAAGGACTGTTTAGCATCCCTTCTCTTGAAACTCCAGTACTCAGAAACTGGCTCTCCGTCCGGAAGAAGGGACCTGCAGCCACTGAAGGTCCAAAACTTGTCTCAAAGTGTTTTCAGGAGAGAACTACCAATTGTCACCGTGGTGAAAGAGGCGGGATTGTCCAGCTGGTGAGATCTGATTACAGGGAAAAAACCCTGTCTGGCCAAAGCCCCTGGCTCAGCTCTGTCTGTAACGTAACACGTTTCAGTTTAGATGCCTGTTGTTCCCTTCTCGAGTGATTTTAACTATTACAGGGAATATGCAGAGTTGTCAGTGGTCTGACAGCGCTTTTGAGAGCTTCATAATTTCACCATGTTGCAGGTGATGCTGGTTTTGCTAGAAAAGTAATGGATTTTTAAAATATGTGCTGCTTTCACAAATGACAGAGCTCCTGCACTGGAGGCGGGAGTGGCTCCTGCGCACGGAGCGGTAACGTCACAAGCTCTGGGTTGGGTTTTGTCCTCCCACCAGAGCAGGGAGGACCTGAGAGACCTGGAAGGGACAGGAGATGGGGAAGAGTGGTTGTGCTCCTGCCTGTGTTTCTGCTAGAATCGTGGAGTAGCCCAGGCTGGGGGGAGGCCTGGAAAAGCCATCTTGTCCAGGGTTTTGTGAGACAGATGGAGATGTATCTCCATCTCTAGATATATGGAAACGTAGAATGGTTGGAAGGGACCTTAAGGATGATCCAATTCCAAGCCCCTGCCCTGGGCAGGGACACCTCCCACCAGACCAGGTTGCCCAAAGCCCCATCCAGCCTGGCCTTGAACACCTCCAGGGATGGGGCTTCCAAAGCTTCTCTGGGCAACCTGTTCCAGTGTCTCACCACCCTCACAGCAAAGAATTTCTTCTTGAGATCTAACCTAAATCTCCCTTCCTTCTAGCACCCTGTCCAGTTGTGTCTTGAAAACTTCCACTGATGGCAGTGATGGCTCTTTGTTTTAGTCACCACCTTCTTCCATCTCTCCCCTTCCCTGGGCCCAGCTTCTCCTCCTGCTGCCTCCTTCCCTGGGGGTGCTCAGGGGCTGCTCACTCCCTCCAGGAGCTCCCTGGGCCCTGCCTTTTCATTCAGTGTGTTCTGAATGTACTCGCTGTTCACTCTCTCCTCACCTTCATTGCTTCTCTATTGATCATTGTCACTCCAGTTGAGAAACGCTGGAGAAAGTGGCAGAAGTTAATTTCTGCTGGAAAAGGTAAGAATTTAATTTTCAACCCTATTTCTTCTTCAGTTGCTGGGGTGGCAAAGGGGGTCCCAGAACAGGGGTTTCTGTTCAGCTTTAATACGTTGCAGCTTCCCTTCCCTCAGCTGGGGACCTCTTTGTGGTGGTTGCTCCTGGCTGGTGTTAAAAACAAGCCTTGCTGGCCACCCATGTCCCAGAGCCCTTCAGCCCCTCAAGCCATGGTGAGATCAACTGCCACCATTAGAAAGTGCTACAACATCACTGGCTTTTTGTGACCTTTCCGAGGAGACAGATCTCCTAAGGGTTACAGAAATGGGTAATAAACCCATTAATAAACCCAGTAAATGGGCTACTGCTGGTTTTGCTGTCCCCAGCTGAAAACCAACTCTCCTGCAGGGTTCCTGTCATCCAGATTTGAGAACAGACTCAGCTCAGCTTTAGGCTTTCCCAAGGAGCTCCTGGCCTTGCTGCCACCACTGGTTCAGCACTGGGTGTTTCAACTCCTGCAGAGCTTCCAGAACAAAGCCTACACGTTGCTCAGCTGTGCTCTGGGTATGGAGCTTTTATATAAACCTTTAAAAATAATAATAATAAATAAATCCCATAGACATGTGGGGATTAATGACACTACCCCCAGCGCGTCACAAGCAGCACCTGCATGGCTACAGCCTGGCAAAATACACCCTGAGCTCCTGGTGGGGTGTGTGGAGCTGCAGGAACAGGCTGGTTTTTGGGGAGTATTCATTCTAAGGGTTCTCTGCAGGGGCACAGCGAGAAAAACAGTTGACCCTCTGCTTCTTGTCAGGGCCTGGGCCGTGGTGGTTCCCACATCTTGCTTCTTCCCAGTGCTGGTTCCCCCTAAAGCTGTAACTCAAAGGAAGCCTCTGTCTGTGATGAACTGTAACTGCTTTTGTTGTAAAAACAAGTCATTGACTGTTCAGAGTTAGATCTTTAAACTAAGGACACAGTGTGTCCACCTTGCTGCCTTTTAGATCCAACTGGGTACTTCTCAAGTGTTACTTAAGGGGGTGTGTTGCTCATTAGTTTTTACCTACAGGTGACATAGGACACTGAGGTTACTCAGAAGTGGCTTCTGTCCTCCTTGCTTAACCCCTTCAGAGCGATACAGA
Source organism: Jacana jacana (assembly GCA_013400555.1). Lineage (NCBI taxonomy): Eukaryota > Metazoa > Chordata > Aves > Charadriiformes > Jacanidae > Jacana > Jacana jacana. Next base: position 301,256 of record VZTM01042045.1, read on the forward strand.
AGAGCAGTTACTTGCACAGGAGTTGTAAACCACTGCCTCACCTAACAGGGACTGGTGGGTGGGGAACCCCACTGTGTCCCACCACCAGCATGTGGATCCTGCACAAAAGGACTCCTGGGGCACCAGCACCTCTTCTTGGAAATAGATCTGATGAAACCAACACCTTGATCACGGATCTTTGCCACAAGATCTGGTCTCTTCTCACTGGTAATTTGTGACAGAACAAGAGGGAATGGCTGCAAGCTGCAGCAGGGTAGGGTTAGGCTGGACATTAGGAAAGAATTCTTCCCAGAAAGAGTGATCAGACCCTGGAATGGGCTGCCCAGGGAGGTGGTGGAGTCCCCATCCCTGGCTGTGTTTAAGAGTAGACTGGATGTGGTGTTGAGGGATCTGGTGTAGGGGAGAACTTGTAGAGTGGGGCTGATGGTTGGACTCGGTTGGGTCTCTTCCAACCAAAATGATTCTGTGATTCTAAGATGGTTTCAGTTCAAATAAAAGCTTTATTGGGAAAGGAAGTGTTACACTGACCGAAAACCCACACCCCACCAGGGTCTAACCTCTTCAAGAAAGAAAATTAACCAGACTGGGTGGTTTTACACAAGACTGTCATCGACACCCGGAGGAGTTCCTGCTGGCCCCCAAAGAGACAGATGACTTACAGGTACAGTCCCTCGGGGGTTCCCTCCTGCTTCTTATAGAGGACGTTCTCTTTGGACTTTTTGAAGTCTTCATTCGTGACTTTCATGCGCCGTTCCCTCAGAGCCATCAATCCGGCTTCGGTACAAATGGCCTGCAAGAGGGAGAGCCGGAGCGTTACCGCCTGAGCAGCCCCTTCAGCCCAGGCCTCGGGACGGGGCCGCGCCCGGCTGGGGAGCGGAAGTGCAGAGCGTGTACGAGACGTAACCCCCACCCTTTGCTGCTCTCCAGCGGCTGGAACCGGCTGGATAAAGCTGTCCCTCGGGCGGTGGCACCGCAGGGAACTCAGACCCACGTCCAACAAACAACGTCTCGGCGTGTTGAAGCCTAAGAAGGGGGGACGTGCGCTCACCTTGATGTCGGCACCGCTGAGGTCGTCTTTTGCCATAATGAGGTCATCCAAAGTGACGTCGTCCGCCAGCGTCATCCTGCTGGTGTGAATCTGAAAGATCCGTTTCTTGGTCTTTTCGTCGGGGAGAGGGAACTCGATTTTCCTGTCGATGCGTCCTGTGCCAGAGAGACAGCTCAGGGGTAGCACTCTGTGCTGGCAGCTGCTGGGACCAGAGCAGGGAGGGGACAGGGCTCCGGGTTCGGCTGAGGGTCAGGGTTTCCTCACACCATCCATCACGTCTCCGAGCAGAAAGTGAGACCGGGCTATTCTGCCTGCAGTGACCTGGAAGCTACTGGAGCTGAGGGATCCCCTGAAAGGCTGTGTCAGTGCAGGTGAGGGACACCCCACCTGGGAAACGTGACAAACCACAGCCACATACACAAAACAATCACTGTGGCGACTTGAGGAACCTCCAACACAACCAGCCTCCTAAAAAACCACCCCGAGCCCCAAACTCTAACTGAGGAAGGAGGGATACATAAGTCAGAAAATAAGGTACTGCTTTTGGGTCACTCGTCCCCCAGGTGACAGCGGGTGGGGAAGGGAGCAGCCTGGCAGCAATCCAGGCTCTTGTCATTCAGGCTTCAGTTCCCATCAGTGGGGCAGGAGTGGAACTGCCCACACCCCCAAAACAATATGGGTCTGTAGATCATAGAATCAGAGAACTGTCTAGGTTGGAAAGGACCTTTAAGATCATCTAGTCCAACCATCAGCCTAACTCTGATAAAAAACAACAACCAAAAACTGATAAAAAACTAAACCACGTCACTGGGCACTATGTCAACCCATCTCTTACATCCCTCCAGGGATGGAGCCTCAACCCCTGCCCTGGGCAGCCCAGCCCAAGGCTGCATAACCCTTTCAGCGTAAAGAATTTTCCTGAGACCCAACCTGACCCTCCCCTGGTCCAACTTGAGGCCACTTCCTCCTGTCCTGATGCCTGCAACTTGGGAGAAGAGACCGACCCCCACCTCTCTCCATCCTCCTTTCAGGGAGTTGCAAAGAGCAAGGTCTCCCCTCAGCCTCCTCCAGGCTGAACAACCCCAGCTCCCTCAGCCTCTCCAGCTCTGTTGTCCTTCTCTGAACCCACTCCAGCCCCTCAATATCTCCTTTTTGTGGTTATGGGCCCAAAACTAGACAGAGTACTCAAGATGGGGCCTCACCAGTGCCCAGTAGAGGGGGACAATCACCTCCTGAGTCCTCCTCACCACACTGTTCCTGATACAGGCCAGGATGCTGTTGGCCTTCTTGGCCACCTGGGCACACTGCTGGCTCATGTTCAACCAGCTGTCCACCAACATCCCCAGGTCCTTTTCTGCCAGGCAGCTCCAGCCACTGCCCCAGCCCTGTAGCCATCCACGGGATGGGCGTGAGCCAAGGGCAAAGGGCAGGACCCAGCACTTGGCCTTACTGAACCTCATCCCATTGATCCAGCCTGTCCAGATCCCTCTAGCAAAGCCTTTCTACCCTTAAGCAGGGCAGAAAGTCCTGCCCAACTCGGTGTCATCTGCAAACTTACTGTGGGTGCACCCGATCCCCTCCTCCAGACCCTCGATAAGGAGAACCGGCCCCAGTACCGAGCCCCGGGGGACACCGCTGGGAACCCATCTGTAACTGGCATTAACACCTTTCTTCTCTTCCACTGGGTTTCCCTCCCATTTCAGAAACTTGTGGGTGGGTTCTGATGTTGCCAGACAAAGCAGTGACTTGCCTTCTGTTTTGTCAGGCCCCTGTCTCAAGCAGCGTGGCCGGGGGGGACGGGGGGGGTCAGCCTCTTACCTGGCCGAATGAGAGCGGGGTCCAGCGTCTCGATTCTGTTGGTGGCCATGATAACTTTGACGTCCCCCCGGGAGTCAAAGCCGTCCAGCTGGTTCAGCAGCTCCAGCATCGTGCGCTGGATCTCCCTCTCGCCACCCGAGTTGGAGTCATACCTTTGGGAGAACAGGACACAGGTCTCACACAGCTGCCACCCACACAGGAGAGTAAGGGGGAGGAGGGTGGGGTTGGGTTTTCTTTTTGGGTTGGTTTTGGTTGGTTGGTTTTAAACCACCGTAACAGATTTTTTGATTGAAATTTAACATTCACCCCCAGGAACCAAAAAGCAGGGGTTTGGAACAGGATTGTGCCATGGAGGTAACAGGCACGGAACTGCCCCTGTCGCTGGGGAAACGGACAGCAGTCGGTCACCTGAAACTAATCCCTCTTTTTCCCCCCTAACAAAATTAACATAAAAAAGGAAGAAGAAAAAAAAAAACCCAAACAAACCCAAATATCCCAATTCTTAACAGCACTTCCCAGACAGTACAGGTTGTCACTGGTTGTGCCGGGTCCAGGCAGGCAGTGAGCCCCGCAGGCCCTTCAGCCTCACTCAACAGGGATCCCTCTTCCCTGCTCTGTGGCTGGGCTCTTTCACCCTGTCATCCCAGACCACACCACCTCCAGCCACAGCAGTTCACCCACGTTCAGGAACAGCTTGGAGCCACACAGTATTTCTGAAGAACTCCCTGCGCTCCAATCCTCTTCCACGCACTGAAATACCCGGGGCAGAGGCTGCACGGTAACACCTATCAGCAGCTTTTCATTTGTTCATAAAACATTACAATAAATGGGCACATTCTGGATTTTTATCAATGCTTTTGTCTGGAATCACTGAAGCTGCTCACTGTGTATTTGGATTTGTGCTTAAAGGACACCTGGTGCATTTACACACGGTGCCTCTGGCTGTTTAAGACACTCTGTCCCAGGGGTGCTCCCAGGCAGCAGCAGAGGGGTTCAGCCTCTGCTCACAGCTAATTCATGTGGGAAGGTTGTGATAAATTGTAACTACAAACTAGTTATTTGAGGTCCAGAGAAGGGCAATGAAGCTGGTGAGGGGTCTGGAGAACAAGCCTTCAGAGGGGAGGCTGAGGGAGCTGGGGGTGTTCAGCCTGGAGAAGAGCAGGCTGAGGGGAGACCTTATCACTCTTAGCAACTCCCTGAAAGGAGGGTGTAAAGGCAGGGGTCGGTCTCTTTGCCCAAGTTAGAGGTGATGGGACAAGAGGAAACAGCCTGATGCTGCACCAGGGGAGGTTCAGATTGGATCTCAGGAAAAAAAACTGACATGGAAAGGGGTTATGCAGCCTTGGACTGGGCTGCCCAGGGCAGGGGTTGAGGCTGGAGGGATTCAAAAGACAGGCAAACAGTGCTCAGTGACATGGTTAGTGATGGGTTGTTTTTTATCAGGGTTAGGCTGATGGTTGGACTAGATGATGATAAAGGTCCCTTCCAACCTAGAGAGTCCTGTGATTCTATGAAGTTTTACTTGTTCAAAATGCTGACATCAAAAAGAGTAGCCGAGCTAAGAACCTGAGTGTCAGTGTGGTGGCAAGAGCAGTGTTTCTAGCAAACCTTTTCTTGCCCCTGGCAAACTCCCGTTGGAGGTGGGAGCGGGAACACTGTACCTCTTTGTACCGATGGCGTCGATTTCATCAATGAAGACGATGGAGGGCGCGTGCTCCTCGGCCACGCGGAACAGCTCGCGCACGAGCTTGGGACCGTCCCCCAGGTATTTCTGGATGAGCTCTGAACCAACCACTCTCAAGAAGGTTGCTGAGGTCTGGTTCGCCACTGCTTTGGCCAGTAGAGTTTTACCTGGTTTCAGTTGGAAAGAAATAGTGTCACTGGTTTGTAGGGGACAACAAAAAGCCAAACAAAAAAAAGAAGAGGAAGAAGAAAGGGCTTTAACAAAAGAGTCCCAGGGAATTTGTGACACAGCCTGTGACAGCTCAGCAGGCACTGAACAGAGTTTATTTCACCCCTGTGAGCTCAGCAAGGCTGTCACTGCCCCATGAAATACCTGTGCCGGGCGGGCCATACAGAATGACGCCTTTGGGTGGCTTTATACCCATCTCTTCGTAATACTCGGGGTGGGTGAGAGGGAGCTCCACAGACTCCTGCAGTGGGAGAAAATGCAACCGAGTGTTTATCAAACAACCACACAACTGTCTAGGTTGGAAGGGACCTTTAAGATCATCTAGTCCAACCATTAGCTTAATAAAAACCAACCCATGGCCCTGAGCACTGTGTCAACCCACCTTCTGAATCCCTCCAGGAGTGGTGCCTCAACCCCTGCCCTGGGCAGCACATTCCAAGGCTTCATAACCCTCTCTGGATAAACATTTTTCCTGAGACCCAATCTGAACCTGCCCTGGTGCAACTTGAGGCCATTTCCTCTTGTCCTGATGCCTGTCACTTGGGAGAAGAGACTGAACTCCACCTCTCTACACTCTCCTTTCAGGGAGCTGCAAAGAGTGAGAAGGTCTCCCCTCGGCCTCCTCCAGGCTGAACAACCCCAGCTCCCTCAGCCTCTCCTCTGAAGACTTGTTCTCCAGACCCCTCACCAGCTTCCTTGCCCTTCTCTGGACCTGCTCCAGCCCCTCAATGTCTTTTTTGTGGTTATGGGCCCAAAACTTGACACAGTACTCAAGATGGGGCCTCACCAGTGCCCAGTAAAGGGGGACAATCACCTCCTGAGTCCTACTCACCACCCTGTTCCTGATACAGCCCCAGGATGCTGTTGGCCTTCTTGGCCACCTGGGCACACTGCTGGCTCATGCCTGTCCCACAATTGACCAAACAAGTCAACCAACAGTCCTCCTCCAACCTACATCGATCACCCTGAGTTTGGAACGTGGGAGTTCCCAACTCCCAAACACTCCTGCAAGACCTTGGGTGGGCAGACCCTTAGTGACAGGATGCCCTTCCACCACGAGTCACCACATACTACAGAGCAGTGTTTGAAGAGCATTTACGATTTTTGGATGCCAACCCAAATCCAAAGGGTTGAGCTGTACCAGGGTTCAGCCAGGGCTCTGCTGGCAAAACACAGAACCAACCAACCCAAAAAATCCCTACCCACCAAATCCTCAGGCTGCAGTGCAGCAGACCCTTAAAACAACCTGGGCACTTGTTAGAATTTAACTCCTGCCTTGTAACAATCAGTAACTTTACAAGTTACATGTTGCAAAACACTAAGTTATTGCAGAGATTTTCTGAGCTGGGGGCTCTACAGCATCTACTGCCCCGTGAAGGGTGCACTGCCCGCTCCAGAGATTCAGGTGAGTGAGTCTGTCCAGCAAGAGGCCACATGAAGAGCAGCTGGTGCTGCCGTTACCCTTCTGAGCTCCCAGCCCAACAGTTTATCGGTGTGAATTAGTACAACCGATCACCTTGATTTCTTGAATCTGGTTGTCAAGGCCACCGATGTCAGCATACGTTTCCTGAGGCGCTTTCTCCACTTTCATGACGGTCACTAAGGGGTCTGTGTCATCCATCAGGACTCCTATCACGGCATGAACCTAATTCAAGCATGAAGAGTTGTCAAGGCAAGCTGATAGAAGCTCAAGCCTAAAGCCAGCGCCCATCGTGTGTGACACAACGGGCATTAGCTCTCAGACCACGCAAATCCTGGGATTCTGGGAAAAAAAAAAAAAGCCCACCTAAAACCAGTCCAAGAACTTGTGCTTCAGTTTGTAAAACCAACTCACCTTATGATTTAGCAAAACTGAGCAGCCGGGCTCCAGCAGATCCTTGTCCACAAAAGACAGAATACTGACGTAGTGTTCCGACCCTACTGACGTGGAGACGATAGCGTGGTTGTCATCAATGATCTCCTCCAAGGTACCCACCGACATGGGTGTTCCCCTCAGATCATCCACCTTTGATCTTTCTTCCTGTTGTCAAGAGGAACCCAAGGAATACTCAAAACCCAGAGGCAGAGACGTTCTTGTACGACACCAGCTCGGCAGTTCCCACCCAACACAACAGAACCAGGTTTATGCTATTCTTTCACCCCCCCAAAAGACATAAAAGCACAGGCCAGAAACTAATTCCTCTATGATTTCAGTCTTATCCCATGGCCACTACGATATGGACGGCCGTAGCTGTTGATGGGTGTCTGGGAGCTGCACTGACAAGACACTGAGAAACAGGAAAACCCTGTGGCCTCATCTCGTTCAACCAGGATTAAAAACATCCCATTTTCTGGGCAGCAGCTGAGATGTCATTTTTCCTGATTTCACACTTACACATCCACGGCGCTGGATTTGAAGCAGTTTGTAGCAGAGCACTTTGTGTGAGAAGTAAGAGTTCTCTCAAACCTCACCTCTTGTTTTTCTTCCAAAGGTTTCATCTGTTCTTGATTTCGGATAAATTCTTCCTCCATTAAGAGGTAATCTTTAATCCTCTCCAGTTTCAGCAGCTTGAGCCTGCACTGTGTGTGTGGAGTCACTGCAACCAGAGCACAGTCACACTGCTTGAGGCCAAGTTTGACACAGTTCCAACTATTCACTACCAGAAATTCTGCTTTATTTTCCCACAGTAACTTCTACGTGAGCACTGTTTTTTTACTATAACTTAGAGGGTTTTTTTACATTAACTTCTATATGAGCAGCAATTTTACTTGTCACACTGTAATTTTAGGGAAAAAACACTTTTAAAGACGGTGTTTCCCCTGCATTTCTTCTCATTTCAATTTTTCTCTCTCTCACCCAGGAATTCATGAGCTGCATCTTGTTTAACAACAATCTTATTTTGTGTTTTGCTGTGAATTAAAGTACATTGGGCTTTCTGTTTAATTGTCTGTGACCTACACCCAGCCACATCCAGGGGAGAGGAGGGCTCTGTGCTCCCCAAAAGCCGCCGCTCCACAGGGCTGTGGGCAGGCAGAACCCTTACCCAGGGGGAGTTTGCTGGCAGCATCCGGTCCCTTGGTTTTCTTCTTCTTCTTCCCCACTCTGGTTGGAACGGGAGGTTCATATTTCTTCTTCTTATCCTTATTCAGAAAAGAAATTCCATGAAAAAAACAAATTTAATCAGGAAGGGGCCCTATAGGAGAGCTGGGGAGGGACTCTTTGTCAGGGTGTGCAGTAACAGGATGAGGGGTAATGGTTTGAAATTGGAAGAGGGGAGATTGAGATTAGCTTTCAGGAAGAAATTCTTTCTTGTGAGGGTGGTGAGACACTGGAACAGGTCTCAGTGGAACAGGTTGCCCAGGGAAGCTGTGGCTGCCCCATCCCTGAAGGGGTTCAAGGCCAGGCTGGATGGGGCTTGGAGCAACCAGCAGCAAAACTTGGGAGAGGCAAAACCCCCCCAGTGGACTCATTTGCTGTTGTAAGCAGATTACAAAGGTTGAGGGGGAATTCATGGGCCCTGGATGCTCTGTTACCCCTCATCGCATGCCAGGCTGCAACCTTGCAACACACACTATCTGCCCAAAACAGACACATGGCTGATAGCTGTGAGATTCTTTGAAGGGAAGAAGAGAGAAGATAATTATATTTTTCTCACAGCCTTTCAACAGCTCCTTTGTCATCATGGGAGCTGCTTAACCACACACCGACTTGCTTTGGAAACATCTCGCTGCTCTCTGACACCCTGGAAAGCTGTGCTGGCAGCATTCGAGGGGGCAGGCAAAGCATCTCAAGCTGGTGGCTGAGCACAGCTCCCCAACACCGGGACACTGAGCCACCACGGTGCCGGAGCCAACGGGAGGGGGACAGGGACAGAGCCTGGGTCCAGGACCTGGGTCCCGGTCCTCCTGACAGACTCACTGTGATAGGAGGGTGTGCAGACTAAAATGTGTTCCCTACATCACCTTTCAGCCCACGAGTCAAGAGCCAGAAGTCCTCTTGTCCGTCCATTGCCACTACCCTGCAATGGCACCGGCAAAGCTTGGGAAGGCTCCCGTGAGAAAAGCCAAGGAGTAAATAGTGTCAGGAAGGTAAAGGTCTGAACTACCAGCTGTACTGGCCCAGGCTGCCCAGAGAAGCTGTTGCTGCCCCATTCCTGGAAGTGTTCAAGGCCAGGCTGGATGGGGCTTTGAGTCAACCTGGTCTGGTGGGAGGTGTCCCTGCCCATGGCAGGGGCATTGGAACTGGCTGATGTTCAAGGTCCCTCCCAACCCAAACCACTCTAGGATGCCATGATATTAACAGTGGGGAAACACAGGGAGATGTTACACACACAGACTGGCTGGGAGCTCCACTGAGGCTGAATGGCCACGTAACCAAACCGTCTCCTTTAGGACACATAGTGAGAAATCCAAAAGAAACACTGATCTTATTTTCTAACCAAGTTCAGAAGTTTATCCTCCAGCTGGTTTTAAATCCCTCTTTGTAATTTAGATTTCTTCCAATCTCCAGTTAATACAGAGCACGGAAGGCTGAAGCCTGACATAAATCACTAACAACACTCATATAGGAAAGGGTGAAGAAAATACTGAATGTGAACAATTCTGTTGCATTTTAATCAACAGGCAACAGGCATCCAGCTTGTCAGCTTAGAGAAGGTGTGGTTCCTTATAACCCCATCTCCAAAGGAAACTGGGAAGTCCTCTCATGGCCCACAACATGAAGTGCTGCCCTCGTGCAGGTGACAGTACGATGCCATTTTCAAACCAAAACCAGTTACTCCAGTGACAGCTCAAAGGCAGCTCGGCTTTCCTGGGCCAAACACATTTATAGCTTTATTCTTTTCAGAAATTAGTTACTGCTGTCAAATAATTTCAGTTTTCCTTTACAGGCAAGCCCCCTTTTTCTATGTTTGAACAGCACCCCGTTTTCTGCAATGTGCATCCAGAAGACATTTCATCAAAGCTTCAAGAGTGTAATTTTATGTGGTTTAGAGCATAAAACAAAACAAATTAAAATTGTAAGCCAATGGCTCTGGCAGCCTCTGTAATAGCACACCTGTAGTCCAGCCTTTAAATAAAAGCATTTGTTTTGTTTATAGTTACCTTGTCATCCTTCTTGCCCCCACCAGGACCGTGCCCACCACTCTGACTCTGACCCTAAGCAAGAAGAAATAAAAGGCAAACATAAGCACACTCCTATGAATCTGGAAACCGATGGCAGTTCCACATTAAGAAATGCCAACTAGGTTCTTCCTGTCTAACCAAAGAACTCGTCTGTTCCAATTCACTGCCGAGGGTCAGTGAGTAAAGACAAGTGTGGACAGGACTCGTTGGTGGGGCTGCTTTGGACTCACACGGCATGGCCTTGTCTGGCTACACCGCAGTTTGGCTCAGTCCGTGCTAAATCACCGCCTCAACATCTTGTCTATCACAGGTTCTCCCTCACTCTCCATCAGCCCATTTATCCGCCCTTCCTCCCGCCAGAGGAACGGGCCGCTCCCGCTGGGACCCGACTCCTCACCAGGCACCCCGGCCCCTCCGGAGCGACGCCGCCCTGCGGACCCCCGGCTACAAGACGCGATCACCCAGACGATCACCCAGCCCCGACTCGCCCACACCC
>VZTM01042045.1:311819-331123 GCA_013400555.1 Jacana jacana
GGGGGCCGTGAGGAGGCGGTGTGGGGCTGGTACCGGTACCGAGCGGCAGAGGGCTCCCCGCCGCCGCTGCTGGCCGCCCGGCGTCCCCCGCAGGTCTCCTGTTTGGCTTTGAAGCGGCTGTAGTCCCGCAGAGCTGTGGGTTGTAGGCGGTGGGAGCGTGTAAGGGGCCTGTGCGAGGTTCAGTTCTGTCCTGCCTGAGGGCCGTTAAAATCGCACCAAGGTCAGTCCTGGGTGCAGTGAACTCTTTGCTGGAGAAGCAGCGGTGTGTGTCCCACTGGCACACACTTTGTGGCCGCGGTTCATGGAATCTTGGAAAGGATCTCGGGTTGGAAGGGACCTTGAAAGATCATCCAGTCCAATCCTGCTGGAGCAGGAACACCTAGAGAAGGTCACACAGGAATGCATCCAGGCAGGTCTTGAATGTCTCCAGAGAAGGAGACTCCACAACCTCCCTGGGCAGCCCCTGACAGTGTTCCACACTCACCATAAAGTTTTTTCTCATATTTGGAACCTCCTCTATTCCAGCTTGCACCCATTGCCCCTTGTCCTATCATTGGATGTCACTGAGAAGAGCCTGGCTCCATCTTCCTGACACTCACCCTTTACATATTTATAAACATTCATGAGGTCACCCCTCAGTCTCCTCCAAGCTAAAGAGGCCCAGCTCCCTCAGCCTTTCCTCCTATGGGAGATGCTCCACTCCCTTCGTCATCTTGCTAGCCCTGCCCTGGACTCTCTCACTGATTCCAACCACACAAACACAAATCCCCCCCTGCAATCTTGGCCACTAGAGCATGCCAGCATGCCCTGAAGTGCCACATCTACACGTTTCTTGTAATCCCTCCAGGGATGGTGACCATTGCCTGACCACTTTTTCAGTAATTCCTCCTAATATCTAATCTAACCCTCCCCTGCCATAACTTCAGGCTGTTTCCTCTGCTCATGGCATTATTCCCTTGGCAGAAGAGGCCAGGACCCACCTTCTACAACCTCCTTTCAGGGAGCTGTAGAGGACAATGAGGTCTCCCCTCAGCCTCCTCTTCTCCAAACTCAACATGCCCAGTTCCCTCAGCCTCTCCTCACAGGACTTGTTCTCCAGACCCCTCAACACCTTGGTAGCTCTCCTCAGGACACATTCCAGCACTTCAATGTCCTTCTTGTAGTGAGGGGCCCAGAACTGAACACAGCACTGGAGGTGAGGCCTCACCAGTGCCCAGGACAGAGGCACCATCACTTCCCTACTCCTGCTGGAAGTTGTAATAGCTTTTGAGTAGAATTCCAGCTTAATAAAACTTCACTTTACAGAAGAAACAAGCTATGTTTAAGTGGAGAAGACATTTTCACTGCTAACAGCAGCATTGGCTTCAAAAGTGTGGAACTGCCTTCTATGACAGAGAAACTTGGAAGAAAGCAGAGTTTTTTCCCCAGGAGAGATTTCTCAGGTATTCTTATCAAAAGAAGCTCATGAGAGCTATTAAAGTTCAGAATAACTACCTGCCACGATGCTAATAGCCATAAAAATTACACTAAAACCTCTGAATATGCAGAGAAAGTACAACTTAATCCTGGTAGAATCACAGGACTGTCTAGGTTGGAATGGACCTTTAAGATCACCTGGTCCAACCATCAGCCTAACCCTGATAAAAAACAACCACCCATCACCACACCACGTCACTGAGCACTGTGTCTGCCCGTCTTTTGAATCCCTCCAGGGATGGTGCCTCAATCCCTGCCCTGGACAGCACATTCCATTGTTTAATAACCCTTTCTGGGTAAACATTTTTCCTGAGATCCAATCTAAACCTCCCTTGGTGCCACTTGAGGCCATTTCCTCTCATCCTGGCACTTGTTACTTGGGAGAAGAGACCAACCCCCGCCTCTCTACACCCTCCTTTCAGGTAGTTGTAGAGAGCGAGAAGGTCTCCCCTCAGCCTCCTCTTCTCTAGGAAGTTCAAGTTAACCTCTCTTAACCACTGCTACTTGACCACTAAAAACACTGTTGTGTTGTGCCAGGAATGGAGACATGAAAGAGTGTGCAGCTCTGGGCAGCCTGGGGAGTGGTCCTGCTCCTCTCGGTGTCACAGGAGGTTCTTGATGATGTGGTGCCATGAAGAATTCATTGGCCACAACCTGGCCTTGAGCATACTGCAAACTCTGCTGTTGGTGTGTGGCCTGCTACTGTGGAAGGAGGTGTGGGAATGCTGTAGGGGACAGCAGCTCTAAAGCTCAGGAGAGTGGCCTGAAGTAGGGAAAGGAACAAAACTGGAGCTTCTGCTTTACAACACAGATGGAAGGGCTGGACTCATTTCAGTGGTTCCCAGTGACGGGACAAGGGGCAATGGGCACAAGCTGGAACACGGGAAGTTCCATACAAATAGGAGAAAAAGCTTCTTTGGGGTGAGGGTGGCAGAGCCCTGGAAGAGGCTGCCCAGGGAGGGGGTGGAGTCCCCTTCTCTGGAGACCTTCAAGTCCCACCTGGATGCCATCCTGAGGGCTGTGCTCTGGGCAATCCTGCTTTAGCAGGGGGGTTGGACTGGGTGAGCTCTAGAGGTCCCTTCCAACTCTGACAATTCCCTGTTTCCGTGATCTTCTACTCAGACCACATCTAGACTGATACTGCTTGAGAACTGCTTGTGGCAAATGTTTTTAACTGGTGCTGGTTGTTCTCCACCTGTAGCAGAAGCTGCCACGTGTTTTGACTGTTCCACCAACAGAAACAGGCATTCATTCTGTGCATAAAGTGCCAGTAGCTCTTCCTCCAAAAGTTTGTTTTCCTGCAACTTTTTTCCATCTGTGTTTTCAAAACAAAGGAAGGCATCCAACCTTGGTTTAAAGTTATTTGCAGAGGGAGTAACCAGAAAAGCTTCTTGGTACTGAAAGGGTGGAAATGCACAGCAAAGACAGTGGCAGGGAGGTGGGTTGTACGTCTAGGAATGAAGTCTAAGCTTCAGGAGCCTTAACTGCCAAGAAAGAAGAGATGCTGTGAACTTTTAGGACTTGTTGCTGGGAGTACAGAAGCAGAGGAGGAAGAGTAGTGGCAAATATTCTTTGTGACCCATATTCAAAGTCACAGTTTTTTTTTCCCTAAGCCTGATGCTTCCTTTCATCATTGGCTAGTCAATACAAAAGCATAATATTTTGGTGTGAAAGAATTGCTTTTCTTACAGGTAGCACTCTAAGAACACTGGGGAAGATTTCAGGAAATCCATCCCTCATAAACAAACATTTATACCTACGATGACTCTACCACTCTCTACTGATCCTGGGGGAAGGCAGGAAAAACTCGCAGTGTCTGCTTTTGATGTTCCCAAAGGTAAAAGCACGGACTGGACACAAGCACATGCTCAATCCAGAGCCAAACACCTGTTTTGGGTCGAGTCTGCTTTACACTGTGTCCTTGTCTGTGTCCCACAGCGGCTGTTCCTGGCCTGCCCACCCCAGGACCGAGGTGTTGCCTCCTCTGTGGGAGCACAGGCTGCAGGACTGGTGAACCTGGGGGATCTGCAGGTTCAGCTCTTCTTTGAGCTGAATCCTGTGCAGTGCCTGGAGAAGAGTGGCTGAAGAGCTGCCTGGTGGAAAATGACCTGGGGCTGTTGGTCAATGGCTGGCTGAGTATGAGCCAGCAGTGTGCCCAGGTGGCCAAGAAGGACAACAGCATCCTGGCTTGTATCAGGAACAGTGTGGCCAGCAGGACCAGAAGTGATCATTTCCCTTCGCTCAGCACTGGCCAGGCCCCACCTCATGGACTGTGTATGGTTTTGAGCCCCTTACTACAACGAAGACATTGAGGGGCTGGAGCAGGTCCAGAGAAGGGCAAGGAAGCTGGTGAGGGGTCTGGAGAACAAGCCTCATGTGGAGAGGCTGAGGGAGCTGGGGGTGTTCAGCCTGGAGAAGAGGAGGCTGAGGGGAGACCTTATCACTCTCCAAAACTACCTGAAAGGAGGATGGAGAGAGGTGGGGGTCAGTCTCTTAGGATCAGAAAAAAATGGCTTCAAGTTGTACCAGGGGAGGTTTAGACTAGATATTAGGAAAAATTTCTTCTTGGAAAGGGTTATCAAGCATTGGAACAGGCTGCCCAGGGAAGTGGTGGAGTCACCATCCCTGGAGGTGTTTAAAAGAGAGGAAGATGTGCTTAGTGATATGGTTTTTGTCAGTGTTGGGTTGGTGGTTGGACTCGATGATCTGAAAGGTCCCTTCCAACCAAAGGCAATTCTACGATTCTAAGACAGTGCGGGGCTGTGTGGGGAGTCGGTATGGAAGGGCGGGAGGGGGTCTTCTGTGAGCATCACTGTCAACAGAAAGATCTTCATCAGGCCGAGGTCACAGTCTAAAAATACTTACATTCTGGTTTCACCCTGTTAACCAGCATATCCGTTATTATTTGCAGTGTGAAGATCAGAGTGTTCATGGAAAGGGCCTTCTCTTCCAAGCAGTCAGCAGGCTCTGGAGTACGCTTGGCTCTTTGCTTTGATGTTGTTTTTTCCTTCACGCTTTCTCTGGAATTCACGGAGGAGTCGGGAACTTGGTTTATCAAATATGAATGCAGCTGGCTGAGCTGTGTGGAGAGGTGTGAGGTTTTGATCAGTTACTTCGGTTCCATTTGTTCACAAGGGGTACTGGTTTCCACTGTGGATTTAATCTGCTGTCTACTATTTATAAATTACCTGTGTGTTTGTCATGGTCTCAGCTGTTCTGTAACTTTTAAGAACCCTTGGAATGAAATTAAATGAAATGAAAACATTCTTTGCTTTAATATTCACTTGATGGAATTTACTGCCTGACAGGATTGCATCTGTATTTCTTTTAAACTGAAGATGTACTAGAACGTCCTCTGCCTCAAATATATACAGTTTTCCTCTCTTCAACCTCACTTTAGATTCAGACACATCCCCATTTATTTAGGATTATACCTGTAACTGGAAGTACTGGTTATGATACTTTCTTCTTATGAAACCCTGATTTTCTTGGCTTGTTGCTTGCAGTCATTTGAAGCGCGTTGAGGGACATTAGTTGTTTAGCATCAATAACTACGTTTTAATTAGAATAAATTAGTTAGGATTATGACATGGTTTGCTTGGTGCTGTTTGCTTAGCTTTAGCGGGAGTAAGGAGATTTGCTGGAGCCTGTAGGCTGTGATAGATGGTTTTTCATAGTCAGTTTCCTGGCGGCTGGTACAGCGCTGCGCTCAGTCTCGTGGTAATGGAGAAGATGCTGGTGTCACACTGAGGTTTTGGTAGTGTTTTTCCCAAGTTTGGGGCTCGTCAGTTCTCCATGTTCTGCCAGTGAGTGCAGGTGCACAAGGAGGGTAAACCAGAAGATAAGGAGACCCCAACTCCTTCTCTGGAGACATTCAAAACTCGCCTGGACGCATTCCTGAGTGATCTGCTCTAGGTGTTCCTGCCCCAGCAGGGGGATTGGACTAGAGGATCTTTCAAGGTCCCTTCCAATCCCTGAGATTCTGTGATTCTGTGAACCCTGGGCTGAAACTGCAAATCAACTAGATAAGAGCCTGCCTGCCTGGACACAGGAAAAAGAAGCCAACAAGGTGTTAGAAGACCCCAGACCGAAAGTCAGCATTGGACTAAAAGATGCGTGGACAGCATGTGAGGGCTGGGTGTACAGACCACAAGGGGATCATTGCCCTGAGATTTCTTTGTTCAGGGGCCCTCTCTCTGGAGGAACCCAGCTCGGGCTGGCCTTGCTGCTGTGCCTTTCAATTAAATTAATTCTTTTACAAAACCTGATGCCTGAGACTCTGCCACAGGAACCCGGGGGTCGAGCCCAGGAAGCGCAGCCCAGAGTCAGTGTGTGTGTAACACCACGAATGGTGCGTGAATGCTCGGGCAGTGGCTTCTCCTTTAACAAAGTGGGAGAATTATTCCCTTAACTGACCAAAATGGCAGGGGGGGAACAGCAAAAGGACATCGTCACCGTTGTCTCCCAGCTCATTCCCTTACGTACAGGCTGAGGAACAGCTGTGGCAGAAACCCCGAATCGCAGCAGGGAAATGCTGTGGGGTTTGAACCAGCTTTCTGATTTGGGGTGATCTGGTAAATGGTTTTCAGTTCTTGGGGTCGGTCACGGCGGATAACTGAAAGTGCTGTAGAAATGGGGCTCTGTGACCTGGCTGCTTGTCTTAACTTCCCACGTCCGTAGTTTTGGCTTAGCTGCAGAGTATGGATAATGTCAAATTAGGAAGTTCAAACAATAAATATGTTTGATGATCTAAATGCCTCTGATTTTTGGTGTTACACACACGAGAAAGAAAGAAAAGAGTGAGCGAGCCAGGGGGAACAGAGAAGAACACGGAGTCCTTTCTTGCTGAAGATGAATGTAGCCTCGGGGGTGGTAGAAAGCTTCTCTTTGTATCAAAAATTATTAAGAGTTGTTCAGGGAGGGTGAGGATTTTTGTGCTTTGTTTTTCTTAGTGTTTTCTACTCCCTCTTCTTTATTCTGAAGTAAGCTTCCTGCTGATCTTCTGGGCATCCTGCAAAGTCCCCATCTGTGTTCCCAGGCTTTTGAGGAAGAAGAGGGCAGCTGAGGGCTGGGGGAACATTGGGGCTGGGATTAGTACATAGCAAAGAGGTTTATTTTATTGCTTGTGTTGCTGATGCTAATTTGTCTTTCTTAATACTTGTCTAGATGCCTACGGCTTTTAATGCTTCTGTAAATTTAAATAATCAAACCTAATGATAAGAAAAAGATCAGTCTTGCTATTGGAGCTACTTTTAGTAGGTTCTGTGTTCAAAACTTGCAATTTAGACTCTCTCTTTTCATGAGTGGGTTATGAACTTACATCCCTTTCAATAAATAAATAAAACTGCAGGTCATTAAGGTCTGTTTGGAAAAGATGAGGGTTTTTTTTAAAAGTGCATATGTCTCTAAGTACCCAATTAACCATTAAGATTCTCTGCTGCTTACAAGTTGTTCAAATATTTTAGCAATGGAAGGTATTCCCACCACCTACTAACTGGCACGTAAGTAGGTAAAGGGTGGTTATTAGCAGGGCACTGACTTCTTGTAGGGTCCCCACCAAATCAAGAAGGAGAAGTTTCTCCCCCAGTTCAGAACAAGGCTCATCACCTTCTGGAAGAGTCCTTCACTTGACATTGCCCAGCCAGGGAACTAGGGACACGGGGTTTTTTTGAACTAAGCTGCTCAAATAAGCACCTTATGTCAAGCAGCCTGATTACTCCCTCCCTCTCTCTCCCATCACCAAGACTCAAGTATGATGATTTTAAAAACAGGAATGTCACCTTCACCTCCATTCTTTCCCTGAAGTCTGTATTATACATTTGCACTGGTTCATTTTCAAGGAGTGGCAGCCTGGTAGCTCCAACCCTAACTGTAAACTGGTGGCTAATATATTCCCAGAAGAGATGGCAGAGTTTGGCCCCAAAGGGTTCCAATGAGTGCAAGCAGCACGAGAGCAAAGGGAGCATCCTAAACTCAACTGAAGGGGTGTGTGAGAAGAAAATGCCTTTCTCCCTGGTTTTGAAACCATGGAGGCAAAATGCTAGGTCATGTGGCTTAAAAGTTCTGGAATTTCTGTAAGAAAAGACCCTGTGGTACTTCAGCAGGGAGTGAGGCACCACGTTGCTATGGTGACTTCTTGTTGCATGGCAGGCAAAGGCAATAATCTGGTGACTTGTTCATAAGATGGATCATAGTAAGCCAGTCTCTATTTTATAGGGCTTTTGGTAGCTCTATGAAAGCTGATACAGACTGCCTGCTGAGAAAATGACTAAATTTGGGGAACAGAGGAAAAAGTGGTGAAATACAGAGATATCATCTAAGCAGAACACAGAGCCCTTCACCTGGGCAATTAACTGATGTTGAAAAGATGCCATCGCGCAGCGCTCCCCTAAGTCCACCCATCGATAGACTAATAGTCTAGGATGGTTTTAACAAAGGGAATACTTCAGCACTAACTGCATCAATAATCACATAAATTGAGTTTGTTCCAGAGCCCTTTGCAGGACTCAAGTCAATTTGTGAACAGACACCGAAATCATTTTCGTGGGAAGAGGAAAACATGCAATAGGCTTTTCCCCTCATTTCACAGGAACTGGTGTTTCTGAAGACACACAGGGACGCTTTCTGAAGGTTACATTAACTACTGCTTGGGCTGCGGGTCTGAAATCCACAGACAGGCGTTTGCCAAGTCTGTGTGCTTCACTGAATCATTAACTGCTAACGCTGTGTGTGCTTTTCCTCCTGAAAGGGCAGAGTTGTTATAATCGTGTATCTCATGCTGCAAGTGCTCATGCTTTACAAAGCCCAAGAGAGGCATCGTGTCTGCTCCATGGGGCTTCCCTTGGTACAGTGCAGGAGAGAGACCGGAGGGCAAAGCCCATCAGCGCACAGAAACCACCCAAGGGTTCCTTAAAGACTGTAGTTCTGAGGAGAGACCTGAAGTCAGAAAGCACTTTGGGACCGTCCCAAAGCCCACTGAAGCGGGTGGAGAGAAAGGCTGAATCTGACAATGAACAGAGTAAATGGACTGGATGCACCGGGGTGTTAGAGGGAAGAGGAAAATTGAGAGAAGGGAGAGTGCTATCCTCAGTGTAGGAGAATGGGAAGTCATTGTCTGAGACATGAGAAAGACAAGTGGAAGAATCTTAATGTTCCTAGTAACTGAGGAGTCACTAGCTCAGCCCCTTGCCACTGGAATTGAGGAGAGGAAGACATGTTGGTTTTAATTACTCCTTGCTGTAGTACTGGTTATGCATTGATCTGTTGGCTCTAATGTAATCACTGCCCTCTGTCATTTCCTGCAGTGCTCTAATCTAATGCTGCACAAGCCTCTCGCCGTGGTCACATCCTCTATTGAGTAATGGTGGCTTCGGTTTCATGCTGCATCGTCTGTTCAATCAGCCTCTAATTGCAGCACTATCTGGAGGTATGGTTGATATACCTATATAATTATGTTTACTGTTAATAATGCAAATTGAATCTGCTGAGTTACTCAAATCACTCATCCTCACTTGCAGCTTCTACAGATGATTTCTTCAGCTGCTGAGGCACTGCTTTTTCTCCTTCTACTTTGCTTATTCATGCAAAAGGTACACTTACTGACAGATAACTCTGAAAATAAGCACCAAAGCCCCATTGTGGAAGTGTCAGCACTTATTGCAGAGGCTGTGCAGAAACCTTGCCTATCCAAACAAGCTGGAGAAGGCCCTGAGGGCAGTGGAGTAAGTGTGGTATGGGTGCGTGGAGTGAGAGATGAGAAATGCATTAGTTCCTGTTCGCTTTGGGTATTGCTTCCTGTGGGCTTTTCTAATA
This sequence comes from Jacana jacana, assembly GCA_013400555.1. NCBI lineage: Eukaryota > Metazoa > Chordata > Aves > Charadriiformes > Jacanidae > Jacana > Jacana jacana. The sequence goes on from VZTM01042045.1 coordinate 321,108, forward strand.
ACGGACAGGGTGATGAATCCAGGAGCATTTGGAGATGCCAGGTACAGGTGCTGTGGCTCTGGAGCTGCATTTTATCTTCTGCAAAGATATCTGCTGAAAAAGCTTTTTCTCTCCCTGGGACAGACTCTTTCCCCTTCCACCCTCCTTCCCTCCAGTCCCATATAAAGTCAGCCTTGACAAAGGTTTTCAGATCAGGTGGAAGGATTTGTCTGCATCCCGTCTCACACAAGAGAGAGGCTTTCACCGAAGTTCTATGGAATTTTACAAGTTAGAGGTAGAAGAGACGTACCTTTTGCAGAATATGTTTCTCAATCTGCAGAAAAAAATTGAAGTAACCTATGAGAGTACCCCCAAGCTGAATCTGAAGTGACCTCTCTGGCACCGGCTACATGGGAATCAACAGCAGGATGCAAAGTTCTCTAGTCCATTATCCTGCTTTCATCACTCTTAACACCTAAAGACAACTTTCTGCAGCAGCAGAACATTGCTGGCAGGTCTCACATCCACATAATGATCCAGCCCACACATATTTATACAAGAAATGTGTTTGTGTCATGGCACAATCGTAGCTTCAGGAACCTCATAGAGGTGTTCCAGTTAATTAAACAGGAAAAAAAGATAGTACTTATAACATTGTCGACATATTCCGCTGTCAGCTCTTAAAAGGAGAACTCTTTAGGTCATGGTAAACCCAACCTCCCCAGCCTGAGGACAAAAAAGGCAGATGCCCACTCAGAGAAACCCTGGTCCTATGCAAAGCTAAAAGAATTCCTGCTAAAATGGTGTGTTAAACACAGCACACCATTGCCAATCATCGCCATCGAATCTATCATGGATCTAAGAGTATAATTTAGAGAAATTACTGTCTTCCCAGGACCAGGGATACTTTTCTTCTCAGTACCTGTCTTTGTAGATGCTCCATCCAGCTGTGCTTCCCCATGATCAGCTCTGTAGAGGTAACATGGTATTTGCCATAGATTGCCAGGATTCTGAGTAGAAAAGCATTTGCCATTTCCAAACCTGTCTGGTGTTGAGTGTCAGATATAAGTTGTTTCTAATTGATGTCCTGAAGGTCTGGCTCCAGACTCTGCTCTGTGGCTAAAGGTAAAATAGGTAGAATGTTTCTGTCCTTCTCTCCCAAACCCAGGCTGTCAGACGAGCCCTGGCTGAGGCTGCACACAATTTATGTGTATGCTGTAGGAAAAAACCCAAACACTGGAAAACAACAGATCTGGAAGTATCAAAGACATAGCCTGCCCTAAGATTAGTTTTATACTTTGATCAGGTAAATGTGAAAGACAAACCCATTGTTTAGCATGTATTTAGCTTCCTAAATACAAGGCATTTCTGACCAATGGAAAAAAAAATATGCTTGATTTGAAGACAGATTAACAGCTCGGTTCATCTGGATGTGCTGGGAGTGGGTCTGCATGGGTTAGGGAGCTGTGCCAGGGACAGAATTTGGGAAGGACCTTATGGCAGGACTGGTTGGGGAGGAAAGGTACCAGTGCCCAGGCATGTATTGCAAGGGAAAGACTGGAAAACAACCAGCTGCTCCTTTCGAACTACATTAGTAGTAATTTGGTAGAAAATACACATGAAGAACAAATCAAAGAGTCCTATGACAACACAACAATATTCCTCCACAAATGCTCAAGTGATATTTTATGGTTAGAAGTAAAATTCATTAAAGGGTTTAACATTTTTAGACTCTCATTCCAGTGATCCTCAAGCAGAGCTCGCCAGCAGAGGTCTTCCTGTCTGAGTGCTTCTATTTTTTGCTCTCGGTCACCATCTTTGTCCCCTTTTGTTACTCATTTATTGTTTGCTGCTGTTCTTATTGCGGGTGCTTATCTATGCAGTGGTCACACAATCTAAGGAAACAGCCTCCATACACAGAAAGGTCACAGTTGTGGAGAAAAATGAACGAAACCTGGCTTGCAGGCCAGGTTAGGACGATCCTAGGTACGTAATGAACCGAGAGACTGAACGATGACAGGATGGGATGGGGTGGTAGAAATCACCAAGGAGGAAATATTTAACATTGCAAACCAAATTATAAGTAGAAAAGAGAAAAAAGCAGCATTTAAATGTACGTCAGGGTATATACATGGCAAGGGTTGGGAAGAATGAGTAATAGAAGAATATAACCACTAGGAAGTGGGAGGTAAATAGGAATACCAGGATGTTTCACCGTTCATTCTTCTGTCCAATTTAAGCTTTGAAGTTTCAGGGTATTAGTAAGGACTCAGTGTATTTTCCTACTAGGTTCAGGCTTTTGTCCCTTCAGAGTGGAACACAGTTACGACCTTCTAAATTAGAAGCGTATTCAATTTTGTGTTACAGCAATTAAATGGGAACTATCACTGTTTCCCTAGAGGCTAGTCAAGAACTCTCTCCCATTGTTTGATTTCCACTGTTACCCCACTTCCACTGTCCTCTGAATGGGGGACTTCATCTGGAGATGAAAAGGTTTTCTTCTCTGCAATATGTGTGACAAATAACATGCTTTTGTCTCTTCATTGCATCCCCTTGATAATGAGACACTCTTTGCCTTTTTTTTTCCCCTGAAGCGTTGTTCCTCTGAAGCAGCACCTGAGTCCCCAGAAGCGAGCATCCCAACCAGGGCAAGTGCCCCGAGCCAGGACTTGGGTAAATGCAAACCTTGGTATCTAAAAATGACTGGATGTCACAGCAGAGGTGGCTAAGCTGGGCGCTTCTCTAAAACCTAGACACCAACAGTGTGCCTCCAGAAAGCCAGTAAGTCTCAGGAATCAGCTTAGATCACAGGAAATGAAAAATTCTCTATTTTTTATTCTGGTCTCTTTTTTAAAGATGCCAGACTCCCATAAGGGACAGTCCACAGCCCATCCTAACCACAGCACAACACCCGTGACGCTTGCTCTGGAGGTCCTGACTTTTTCTGTGCATTTCCCAGGGGAGCCCACGCACTCAATTCAAGCTCATAATTTCCAAGAGGTGACAAGAGAAAGAAGTCACAGTCATATGATTTCAGAGGACTTTGGTGGGTGTCTGAAGCCCAATTTGGCACTTACTTATTTGAGGATCCAGATTGATGGCCTTTATCTCTATAGTAACAATAAATTGCCCTGCACTAGTACGGATCGTGCTCATGCAGAGGAGAAGCTGGTGTGTTGCTTTAAGTAATTATGATAACTAGCTAAAACTCTTAATATAAAATATCTGCTCTTTAGCCAGAAAAATCTCTAGCCTGTATAGCTATGGTCCTTTTCACTTCTGCTAAGTCCCAGACTATTAATTTAAAAACAAATCAGCAAATTTAAAAACAATCTGATATGACTCATTGCCTTTATTAACTAACAGCAGTGTGTGTCTCCCCGAGGTACTCGGAGCACCTGACCTGTCCTTCCCCTCATGGCTAGGTTATGGGTTATATCACAGCAGGATAAATAGCATCAAAATAAATGGGACACAAATGATGCATTTATGTAGTGAGTGGCAGCACTGCTGATTACAGCTTGTGTGGACTTCATGGAATGTCTGCAAATTGTTCAGCATCTTAAGGAAGACGAACCAGAAGCTGGAATCTCTAGAGCTGGTGGATTTCCTACCCCATCCAGATGTATTTTTCAGAGATCCTATTGCCAGTTAAAAAGTGATTGGTTATGTAATTACGGATATGATTGTGAATATTAGATCAACAGGCTGACAATAATCATGGTAGCCAGATTTTAGTCTCTGGCAGAAATGAGATTAACAATTGAGAAGTCCTCTCATGGAGACTAACCAGATTTCCTGTGCAGCATAAGCATTCTTCATTAAGCTTGTCCAACAAAAAGGCCACAAGACATCCCAAAATAGCAGTTCTAAGAAAACTAGCATTTCATCTGCTTTTCTTTCTCTGAATAGGCCAACATCTGATGTTCCTCTCAGTTTGCTCTGGAAAGTACTTGTGCAGTGTGGGACGGGAGCCAGGTTTGATGCGTGACCCAGACATGGCAGAGTTGGATCCCTTCCAGGCGAGGTATCTGGAAGGGATCCAGGTACCTGGATCCAACTTGTCCATCTGGACGTGGAGCGGGGCAACTCAGGCAGGCACTGGACAAACGGTGGGAGGCTGGTCCATGGGCTGGTCTGGGCAGCAGAGAAGTTTGAATTGCAGTGTCAGAAGTCACCAATGTCCCATGCCAAGCAAGCAGAGTTTTTGGCTGAAAGCAGTTCAGCCCCTGGGGAGGCAGCCAGCACCGTTCCCTCAAGGATCTGCACCTTCATAGCACCTGGTATCTTCTGTTCCTGGTGGTTTGTAGACTCCAAACATAGAGGCCCAGATTGGCCACCTCTTTGTTACCTCTGGCACTGCAAAGAAGCTCTCTTTATCTACACTGCTAATTAAAAATAAACCACTGCTGTCTAAGCATGAATGCAATGCTCAGGACCAGAACTGGATTTGGTCATTTGGCTAATTCAGCTGCCTGGAAGTACACCTACACCGGGGGTGACTGTAAGAGTCTGCATGAAGCAAGCAGTGGCCAGGGCTAAGAGTTCAGGTGAAAGTTCATATTGGAAGTTTTCTCACTGAAAAAGTGGCTACAGACCTGTAAATGCTTTTAGTTAAGCTTAGGTGCATGGGACCAGAAACATTTCATGCTGCTGAGGATTATGCAGCTGAGCAGCTATTGTTACAATCAGCCTTAATAGAAAAATCCTCCTGAAAGCATGTTTCAGGTTTTTTCTGAACTCTGCCTTTAGCTCAGTTATTCATTTCCTATCTAATTACCAAGTCATATTTCCTCTTTATTACAAATCCCCTGCTACTTTATGCCTTATAAAGAGCTAGTCTGAATTTTTACATTCTTATTGCTGTGTACCTAACACGTAAATCGCTTCAGGAATTCACTTGGGGCAGTTTGTTAAGCAAAGCTGATTAATTTACTCGCCTGGATTGCCTGCCCACTCCTCTGCAGCAGGGAGCGCAGCTGCATGCAAACACTGGTGACCCCAGCTTAGGAGATGGGAGACACTCCTTTCCCTGCAGTCACTGGTGCCACCTGGCAAGCACCAGCGTGGTGAGTACCTTCATTAGCAGCCTCTTCAGAGAAGGAAAATACCGAGTTAGCTTCGAGACTGGAGTTAGCATCAATACTGGTGTTTCTCCTGGCAGCAGGATGGCACGATGTTTGGGAACTACACAGGGATTGGTAGGATTGACATCCATCTGCAAGCCAGCAGATACCATTTGACACTCTCCTTTCTGCTGCTCACTCTCCCTCTACCTTACACCGTTGGACTCTGTTCTTTACTCCCTTTTCAAATTATGGGAGGATGGGGTGTCTCTTTGTAGTTCCCGTTCCCAAACAATCTGTGTGGGGAAACCCTTACGCAGACAAATCCCTGGAGGCAGACCTTTAACCTGACATGATGTGGCACAGATTCATCAAGGCATCTTCCACAGGTGTTTTTTTCTTAGCTTTTAGTGCATTGTAATATAGGGGCTGGTTTGTATACAGGAAAGTTTTGATAATGAACATATACTGGTACCACAAAGACACTCCCATCTATTTGTCAGTGCTTCGTGAGAAATACAAGCTCATTCCTAGCCACAGAAAGCATGGCACTATGCAGTGATGAAGCTTTGTTCCATTAACAGCTTTGTTTTAGGAAGGCTATGAGGAATCCGAGTTCAGGTAGCACCTCTTTAGGGAAGGGATGGCCAGGAATGACCAAACCCTGCCTCAAGAAGTCTCTAGTTTGCAGGCCATTTCTGAGGAGCAGAAGGCAACTTGTGGGGCCGGAGACAAAGTGTGTTCACAGAACGTGCCCGACGGCTTGGTTTCCTACATACAGATGATACTAACACAAGAGCAATGAGGGAAAACAACACCTGCCCATACCACACAGGCTTATGAGGGGGAGGAGAACAGGCTGAAGCAATCTAATCTTTTCTCCTGCTGGCACTGGTGGGTGAGGCCTGTGCTCACTTAACTCACCAGAGTCTGCTCGGAGCAGAGCCGTGTCCCTGTCTCCTGGGCTGGCAGCCACAGCACCCGGTCTGTCCGGAGTCAGGCACAGCCAGGGCTTGGCTGCCTCCGTCCTCAGGAAATTTAACTCTGGAGTCAAGCAAAACTTTACCTTGTGCATCAGACCCAAAGAGCTACCAAGCACATAATGTATCCCAACAAGTTCAAAAAGCTGGAAGGAGCTGCTTGGATCATGGAACCCAATCCCTACAATACCAGGCAGCCATACAATAGGAACTTAATCCACTGCCTTCTCCAGAGCATCCCATCCACACCATAGATCTGGGCTGGAAATAGTTCCCCACGTCCTGCGATCAGTGCAACCTCTTTTGTACACAGTACCAGAAGCCCACGAGACTGTAACATGCCACAGCTAATGGAGAGTCATGGAGAACACAGAGAGTCACCACAGCCTGAGGTCCCTGCAGCAGTGGGGCTTTACTGGGTGAACACGCCAGTCTGGTCTAGAAACTGATGGCAGCTCATCTACCCTTCAGTTTGGGGTTTAATCTACAGATTCTTCCTTTTGTCACGTGGGGACAAGGAATTTCAGTGACTCTTTTCTCCCTGTAAAGTGCACAGCTGTGTATTACTGTGCCTGTTGCCATCTTTGTGCCTCTGGTCAGGAGCTGTCACACAGCTTCTTACCCAAGCACTTCTGATTGCAAATTCCAGACTGTTTACTTGCATTTGCTTTGGTTTCTTGCACAGTGCCACCGCCAGAAACCACATCCACAAATGTCAGAACAGAGCTGTGCTGCTAATTAGCGCCCTGCCAATTTATCATATTTCACCCAGCCTAAGCTCCTGGCCTAAGCGGCCACATGTTACACTCTAAACTTGCCCAAGAGATCAAATGGAAACTAGAGTGGTTCTTCTTCCAGGAGGAGAAAATTATAATTAAAGCATATGTCAAAGATGCTCTGAGGCCCTTTGTCGCACTTACACTCCATTGTTCCTATTGGTTTATCTGGAGTGCATGGAGCATGGCTCAGTGGCACCCAGTGGGTCCAAAGTCTGTCAGGAGGGAGCTGATCTATGGAAAGAGAAAATGATGGGCAGCTGAGCATCACCCCCCACGGTCCCCAGCACTGCAAGCAAAACACAGGGCCAGTGGTTGCCCAGGCAGCTAATGCTGGTCTCTTGGCAGGGACCGTGCTCGAAGGCACACGTGGAGGGCAGAGAGCAGAAGTGTCTGTAAAAATGACCACTCAGAGGAAACAATAAGATTGATGAAGCCCAGCAGAGGCAGTCCCCACACTCCCAACCTTTTGGTTGCCTTTCTGCTTTATACACTAGCCCTGCAGCGATCAGCCTGAGCTTTCCAGGTAACACACTCTTTCCCACAGCTGGAGTGAGGGCAGCCAGCTCTCTCTTGGCAGCATTAGGATGAAAAAGCACAACAGTGGTAATACCAGAGCTTTCGTATTTTGTTGACCCCTGGCTTTGCAGCAGCTGCTGCAGCGCCGAGGTGCAAACTCTGAGCTAGAGACACAGCTGAAGGAATAACTCATTTCTGTAGCAGCAATTTCCTAGCCTTGGAGGACACCACAGGAGAGCGGGTCCCAGGATTTTATAGTAGGAAATGGCAGTACATCTGCCTGTCCGTGGGAGATGTGAGAGCACTTTGGGGTTAACGGCGGTGAACCACCTGATGTCTTTTTCATACCTCTAGAAATCACTCCGAGAAGTTAGCACAAGTACATCCCAGCAGGCGTATGTGCTACTACTGCTCATGACACCAGCTGGGGAGAGCATTTGGGTTTGAAACACTTGAGGAAGGACCGAATTGCTTCACAAAACTGGGCCAGCCATGCCGCGAACATCTTGCACCCCAGGTCCTCAGCCGCTCTGCAACATCTGTTAATTCTCACAACGTGCTGTGGTGTTGGTTTTTATTGCTCTGTTTTTACAGGGGTAAAGAGCTTGAAGAAGAGGTGACTGATGCTGGAAATAAAAACAGTTCTGTTTTGTATGATTTTACCAAGTTTGTAGCTCTCCTTAAACATTGGAGGAAATTTTACATACAGGTGCAGAGCTGGGGTGCGGACAAGAATGCCAGAAAGGGATCAGCAGGGTGCAACCTCCACGCTCTCCCCCTCAAGTGTATACTGCAATCGGTAGTTAATGGTGCCATCCATTGGCACAGTGTGGAGAATGGAGGCTTTTAGAGAGAGGATTTCCCTGCTCAAAGGCAAAAGCACTCACTTAGATAACTAAAAAGAGCATTCATGTCAATATGATGCCATTATGTTTAATGGAGCTGAATGTGTGACTTCTCCTGAAATAAAATAGTCTTACAGCAGTGGGAGGAGAGAGAGACACACATTTTACATCGTGGCAGCCTCATGGGAAGGAGAACGAGGCTATAGACCCTACGAGCTTAATCACAGAAGTGTGATTATTTTGTGCATTGCAAAAGTGAACATGGGATTGATATTTACATGAATTCCCTGGGGTAGCTGTGCAAAGGGGGAGTGAGCAGCTTCCCCGCCAGCACAGCCCAACAGGCACACGCATCTCTGGTTACCTCTTCTCTGCTTCGTGATTTCTCTGTGCTTCCAGTGTCAGGTGGGTTTGGTAAAGTTAACCTTCCCAGCAAAATAGCTTCTCTCCTAACATTTCAGATCTTTAAATATGAATAGGTTAATGCATTGTTGTTTGCATTCTCTGGTCAGAGGGGTAAGGATGAATTTTCCATTCCCATACCTTGGAATGGACTGACTGCACTAATGCACAATGGAAAACTGGAAGCAGAGAAAAATACTCCTCCTCCGCCTTAACACACAGCCAGGGTCTCACTCTCTTGCCCCACACAGGGCTTGGACCTGCGAGCAAGGGGGTCTCCCAGCTGCCCTTCTCTATATGTGGCAGAGGCTGTGGCACTTTGGACACCTGCTGTTAACACTGGTTTGCCTTGGGTGTCAAGCAGACGTGCTCTTTTTCTGCCTACACCCCAAAGCGTAAAGAAATGTGCACTCACAGAGGAGATGGCAGGGTAAGACTATAAAAATTACCCCAAATCCTGGTTTGTGCCATATGGATGTTTGGTTACTCCCCTAGACCAAAGTCCATCAGAGCCCAATTAGCAATTGTGGCCTTATTTTCAGTGCCATGCACATGGACCAGATCAGGNATATATTCCAGACTATTAGATAGACTATATAATAGTCTATCTAATAGTCTGGAAGTCTATATAATAGACTCTGGAAGATGAGCCTCTGGTCATCTTCCAGAATTGGGCAGCTGGAATCCAACCACATGATTCAGACCATTTTCAGAGGAAACAACATAGCTACATCGATTGAAGGAGTTGGGGTTGTTTAGTTTGAGGAAGAGGAGGCTGAGGGGAGACCTNAAATAGCTTCTCTCCTAACATTTCAGATCTTTAAATATGAATAGGTTAATGCATTGTTGTTTGCATTCTCTGGTCAGAGGGGTAAGGATGAATTTTCCATTCCCATACCTTGGAATGGACTGACTGCACTAATGCACAATGGAAAACTGGAAGCAGAGAAAAATACTCCTCCTCCGCCTTAACACACAGCCAGGGTCTCACTCTCTTGCCCCACACAGGGCTTGGACCTGCGAGCAAGGGGGTCTCCCAGCTGCCCTTCTCCATATGTGGCAGAGGCTGTGGCACTTTGGACACCTGCTGTTAACACTGGTTTGCCTTGGGTGTCAAGCAGACGTGCTCTTTTTCTGCCTACACCCCAAAGCGTAAAGAAATGTGCACTCACAGAGGAGATGGCAGGGTAAGACTATAAAAATTACCCCAAATCCTGGTTTGTGCCATATGGATGTTTGGTTACTCCCCTAGACCAAAGTCCATCAGAGCCCAATTAGCAATTGTGGCCTTATTTTCAGTGCCATGCACATGGACCAGATCAGGAGTGGTGTTGGTACAGGGCATGAAACATCCCAAATTGAATGGAAAATAGACTCTGGTCTATATAATAGGTCTATATAATAGAGTCTATATATAATAGTCTATATTATATATTCCACCAAGTATTT
>VZTM01042045.1:334676-385200 GCA_013400555.1 Jacana jacana
GGCCTCACCAGTGCTGAGTAAAGGGGGACAATCACCTCTCTGCTTCTGCTGGTCACACTATTCTTTATCACTTTATCTATATCTCACTTTGGAGCCCAGCCTACCCATTTCCCAAGCCTCGGGTGCTTCAGTGTGTTTGTACATGCAGGTGTGCTGAACTATCTCAGCTGAAGGCCACTACATGCAAAATTCAGTGCAGCTTGAGTGCCAAGGTCAAATTTTCCCAAGGTCCAAGGGAAAATGAGAGTGAACCAGGTGGTCTGTGTCCTGATTGGGGTCTGCACATCTAGAAGTGACCAATTAAAGCGTTCAAAGACTCAAGATTCATCTAGACCGCAAGTGAGCTGGCATCACAAGATACATCCAAGGGTGTGGTTTTGCACCTTCTCTGGCTCCAGCTCCCACAGGGTCTTTTAGTGAGGGCCAGCTGGGATTTCTGCAGCTCTGGTGAACAGATCTTTCTTTTCTCCGATGCCTGGAGTGTGGCCAAGAGCACCTCTCTGCTTCCCCAAGGTGCACGTGGAAGATGGACGTACAGAGAGAGTTAATGGGATAAATATGTTTTGGCTACACAAGTAGATGTCAATTCCAAGGTTATTGGCTTGATTAGAGACATCTTGTTGGGCAACACTTGCTTTTACAATTGAAGATCAACTGTGTCAGTCACAATAAAATCTTGACACAGTCACAAATATGCCCAAAAATAGACCCTGAGAAGAAGATTCTAAGCCTTATAAAATGGGACCCAATAGGTGACTCATTTGTGTATTTGTTAGAAAAAAATCAAACGTTTCTGTTTAAAGAACATGCAGTGTTCTTGGTATTGTAGGAGATAATTGCCCAGACAGGCCCCGTGGCTTGGATCAATGCAACGGCCATTATACCACTGGGTATGTTCTGTAATTATTCTATATTTAAACAGTGGCTAGAGTCTCATCCCCCCCTTCATCATCCTGGTCAAAGCTACCTGCATATAACGAGAGTCTCCCTTCTCCCACCACACATGCTGCCAGCAGCCCCTGTTGTCCCTTTTCTCACAAGCCTAAGTATGCTTGTTTTATCTAAGTACATTTTCTGCCCAAAACAGAACACAGCTGCTGCACTGGTGGCCTCTCACCTGAAACCCTGGGAGGAGCTACTGCCCTCACACCCTTCACCAGCATGGCAGCATCTCACCTGTGCAATCCAGCTCCCTCTGCCTCCCACCCAGCCCTGTACAAAGTCTGCCCCCAGGTCCCAGACCCCATCCCACACAACACAGGTGTTCCTCTGCTTTTGTCAGACTCACTTTTGTGCTCATGGTACGTTTCTGGAGAGAGCTCTCCCTGGTTAAGAGCCAAAAGGGGCTGTGGCACTTGCTCATGACACAGAGCCTGTAGCACACGTAGGCTGCTTTGAGGAACTGGCTGTGCCAGGAAGAATCCTAGAATTGCCTAGGTTGGAAGGGACCTACATTTAAGATCATCTAGTCCAACCCTCAGCCTAACACTGACAAAAGACATCACTAAACCATGTCACTAAGCACCACATCCACCCATCTTTTAAATACCTCCAGGGACAGTGACTCAACCAGTTCCCTGGGCAGCCCATTCCATTGCTTAATAACCCTTTCCCGGTAAATTTTTTTCCTGATACCTAATCTGAACCTCCCCTTGTGCAACTGGCCATTTCCTCTTGTCCTATCACCTGTGACTTGGGAGAAGAGACTGACCCCACCTCTCTACACCCTCCTGTCTGGTAATTGTAGAGAGCAAGAAGGTCTCCCCTCACCCTCATTTTCTCCAGGCAGAACAACCCCAGTTCCCTCAGCTGCTCCTCACAAGACTTTTTCTCCAGACCCCTCACCAGCTTCCTTACCATTCTCTGGACATGTGCTGGAGCACCTCAATGTCTTTCCTGTAGTGATGGGCCCTAAACTGGACACAATACTCAAAGAGCCCACAAAAGTGATGCATTTTTCCCTCCCTGTACTGTGCCTTTCAGAATACCACAGGGGAGGGCCTGAGCGGGCAAGCGGAGGTCCACCTAGGGCAAAATCCTGCAGCTGTTGGGGGTACTGGTCAAAGCAGCTCACTGAAGGAAATGTCACCAGTGTAGGGTATTTTGGTGTATTTGCCTGAGGGCAAGACTTTCCCTTTTTCACATTGGCAGAGAACAAAACGAGGGGGCCTGGGGGCTTTACTCAGAAGAGGAAGACTTGCTTCTTGCCAAGCACACAGCGCCTTCACCTCCACTGACTAATTAGTTTCCTACAATCCAGCCTGAGTTGTTTCAGAACCTGATACATCCCATCGTCGACAAAGTCATTCCTGTTTCTGTCATGCTTCAATGGTCCCAGTTTGCAGGAAGTATTTGGATGCTAAATTTGATTTAAGCCATTATGTTTCATTTTCATTGCGAATCTTTGACTCACCATTTGTTTAGCTGCTTTGGTTGCTTGTATGGCAGGCTGCCCACCGCCAAGGCATCGCAGCACCTCATCACCAGTTTAAAATTTGGCAGACTGGCAAGCCCCCAAATCCTGAGAGACTGGGCCAGATTTTACAGGGGGTGATTCATCTCGCAGTTGACAACTTCCAGATGCGGATATTGGGAGGTTTAGTCTTCTGTATTGACAGCACAAACGTCTCAGCCTATCTCAGCCACTTCATGCGATACGGAGAGATAATATCTGAATTAGCTGATCTCTGGTGCCAGGGTTTACTGGCAATACCACGAAGGCTGTGTACCCTCTCTAGCACCACTGACAGCCCTTGATATCAGTGACGTGGAGCAGAGGCAGAGGTGTCCATGTGTGTCATTTTCTTCATCCATGGTATCAAGATTATGAGTCGAGGCTGAGTGTGAAGCATCTGGTAATGAAGCAGCATGGCTGGGAGCTGCAAGGAGGAGCTTTTCTTACAGCCTCAGAGACCCCAAATCAGTCCTCTTTGATATATTCATCAGTGACCTGGATGAAGGGATGGAATCTACCCTCAGCAAGTTTGCTGATGATACAAAACTGGGAGGGGTGGCTGATACACCAGAAGGATGTGGTACCATACAGCAAGACCTGGACAGCTGAAGAGTTGGGCAGAGAGGAACCTGATGGAATTCAACAAGGGCAAGTGTAGAGTGCTGCACTTGGGGAGGAATAACCCTCTGCACCAGTACAGGTTGGGGGCTGACCTGCTGGAAAGCTGCTCTGAGGAAAAAGACCTGGGAGTCCTGGTGGACAACAGGATGTCCATGAGCCAGTAATGCGCCCGTGTGGCCAAGAAGGCCAATGGCATCCTAGGGTGCATCAGGAAGAATGTAGTCAGCAGGTGGAGGGAGGTCATTCTACCCCTCTACTCTGCTCTGGTGAGGCCACATCTGGAGCACTATGTCTAGTTCTGTCTAGCTTCCCAGTTCAAGAAGGACAGGGAACTGCTGGGGAGGGTACAGCAGAGGACCACAAAGATAATTAGGGGCATGGAGCATCTCTCATATGAGGAAAGGGCCTTGAGCCTCTTTAGTCTGGAGAACAGAAGAGTGAGGGGGGATCTGATCAATGCCCATAAATACTTAAAGGCTGGGTGTCAGGAGGATGGGGCCAGTCTTTTTTCAGTGGTGCCCAGTGAGAGGACAAGAGGAAATGGGCATGAACTTGAACATAAGTTCCATCTAAACATGAGGAGGAGCGTCTTTAGTTTGAGGGTGGCAGAGCCCTGGAACAGGTGATGGAGTCTCCATCTCTGGAGACATTCCAAACCAGCCTGGACATGTTCCTGTGCAACCTGCTCTAGGAGGACCTGCTTTGGCAGGTGGGTTGGACTAGCTGATCTCCAGAGGTCCCTTCCAACCCCATAGCATTATGTGATTCTGTGAGTAGGCTATGGGAGATCCTGGGATTGATTTCTAATTACCCTGATGGCAGTCTAGTCTCCAAACAGCATTGTTGAGAGGCAGAATCATTTCACCAGGCTGTAAAATGCATGAACAGCAGACAAGATTTATGACACATTGTGTGTGAGCGATGAAGTTGTTGTAGGAGTTACAAATGTTGTCAGATACAATGAGTAACTGGGTTTTTCAAAAACTGGGGTATTTTTAAAAGTTATCCTTAGAAAGCCTCAGAACCATTAAAATGAACTGCAAAATCAAATCAGTGTCTTTAGACTCACAAAACACAGTTAATGTTAGTTTTAGACAACTATATAAAATATTTAGATTCTCAAATGAATGTTCTGTTACTACCCAGCTCTTTAGGACACATAAAACAGATCCAGTAAAGACACAGCCTATGGGCAGTGGACAACAACCAAGGTCTGAGTGGCACCCAGCTGCTTAAAGCCTACAAACTGGTGGTACATGGAGCACCATCTGACTCAGAGTGCCAGCCCCGCATGAGGCCACGATCTGAACCTGAGGTAGCTCCTTCCTGTAGCTTTCTGTCCCCACCAAGTCTACTTTTTAAGACAAGGCTGACAAATAGTCATTAGGGCTGTGGACGCTGAGGGGAGTGTGCAAGCTGCTATTTGCATCTGCACCTGCCCAAATACCTTCCAGAGTCCAGGTGTGGGGCTGTGCCCTGCTCACAGGGCAACAGGCACCGTTTCAGCTTCAAGAGTCAGTGTCACAGAAGACAAAAAATCGATAGGATGAGTGAAGAGCGGGATCTAGGTCCCAAGAGTTGCATAAATTTAACAGCACTTGTGACTACTGACTTAAACAGGCTGCTGAGTTGTATAAATCCCTACATTAAGGATTTACAGGAGCAGGTCCCCAGTTGCCAGCTTAGTGCCAAAAAACTTGCTTGTCACACATTCTGACTTCTTTCCTACACATTTTTTTGTTAAATTTCAGCATGGTATTTAAAATACATAGGAAGAAGATGCTTTAAAATGGTTTATGTTACTATTTGAAGCATAATTAATATTAAATTTGTGCAGGATGATGAAATAGAGCAGACTGGAACCCTGATTTGGCATAAATTTATTTCCTAGCACCTTCCATTAGGGAGGGAAAAGCCAAGTTTTTTTCTGTTCTACAACCTTTTATAATGTTTTATTCAAAATCCAATTCAATCCCAGCTTCATCCAGGCACTTAGTCTCCACAGAAGCCTGATTATTGTTAGCAAAAAGTGAAAATCCATTTTCTGGCCCCCTCCCAGGAAAGGCAAG
This sequence comes from Jacana jacana, assembly GCA_013400555.1. Taxonomy (NCBI): domain Eukaryota; kingdom Metazoa; phylum Chordata; class Aves; order Charadriiformes; family Jacanidae; genus Jacana; species Jacana jacana. The sequence goes on from VZTM01042045.1 coordinate 339,822, forward strand.
TATAATTGGGCTGCAGGGGAAGGGCATGCTCTTTCTTAAATTTGGTTCTTTCAGTAGTTATTCTTAGGGTAGCAGTATTATTTTTTTTAAAGTCCTAGCTCAGGGATGTTAAAGTTACTGTGGGGAAAAATAATTTTATTGGATAACTATCCAACAAACAACTAAAGGGATTTTCTGCCTCTGGACCTGCCTACTTGCCTTCCTTAAATTAATAGCTTCTCAAACTCAAATCAAAATAATTCCTAGTGTAAAATCCACCTGTCCTGTCTATTCACACCAGGCAGGGTGAACGGTTCACTTAGGCTCAAAAGGAAATCGTTGTAAGCATCATTGGCAGCTGGACAAAGGTTGGCCCAGGGCTCTCCAAAAGTCTTTCCTGTCTATGTCTTTCCGAGTCCCAATGTTCCTAATGCAGCAGGAAGGTTTCTGGCAGTCCATGAGCCAGGAGCTGCTCGCTGCAATTCACCTATTGTGCAGCCCTGGCCAAAAGACTTCTTGCCCTACCTCTTCCATGGGTTGTCTGTTGCTCGGACAGAGTGTTTGTGCAGCAGGAGCTGGATCCAGCAGAATGAGCAAGCCATGGAGGAGAGGAACAGGTTTGCTTTATCAGTCAGAGCTGGAGGAGGCCTTTCTGCCTCTTGGAGGTGTTTACAAACCGTGCAGTTGCTCATAAAGTGAGACTAGAGATAGCTTTCAATACCCCCTTAAGGCTGGGGTGGTCATCTGAGCAATTCAGAACTTGTCATCCTACAGGGCAGAGATGGGCAGCACTCCCTTGTGATTCTCCTTTACTGTTTATTCCAATACTCTTTTCTCTTTTGAAGCCTAAAGTAGGTTCTCCTTGCTTGGGAGCAGGAGCCAGATCTCCTTTTTACATACAAGAAAAATCATAGAATCATAGAACCATAGAATATCTCAAGTTGGAAGGAACTCACAAGGGTCATTGAGCCCAACTCCTGTTTCCTCACAGAGCTACCTAAACCTGAACCATATGACTATGAGCATCATCCACATGTGCCTTGTACTCTGAAAGGCTTCGTTCTGTGACCTCTTCCCTGGGGGACCTATTCCAGTAACTGACCATTCTCTCAATGATGTCCAGTCTCAACTTCTGTAGTCCTGCTGGCCACACTATTCCTGACACAGGCCAGGATGCTGTTATGCTGTTGACCTTCTTGGCCACCTATATTCAGCCAGCTGTCAAACAATGCCTCCAGGTCCTTTTCCACCAGGCACCTTTCCAGCCACTCTTCCCCAAGCCCGTAGCACTGCATGGGGTTGGTGTTAACCAAGTGCAGGACCCAGCACTTGGCCTTGTTCAATCTCCTACGATTTGTTGCCTCGCCCCATTGATCCAGATCCCTCTGTGGAGCCTTCCTACTCTCAAGCAGATCAACACTCCTGCCCACCTTGGTGTCGCCTGTGCACTTAATCCCCTCATCCAGGTCATTGATAAAGATATTAAAGATCCCATTTCTGGGATGAGCACTACAGGTGTCATGGGATATTTCTGAGTAGTGCCCAACAGAAGCAGCCAGGAGCTGAGGGCAGAGGCATTGAGAGGGGTCAGACTGTGGCTCCCTCACCCCAAGTTCTCTGGAAATGGCATCACGAGGCTTGCTGTTACTGGGAGCAAAGGTAGGTGTTGCTCAAGCAGGACAGACCCGAACTGCAGAAATAATTCTAAGACCGTTATTTTATACTTTCCTTTGAATACAAGAAAATGTGTGCATCAGATGTCAGGAGTGATTATGTTAATTAGATGAACTATTAGGTCAGATGAATGATTGTAAAGCCTCATAGCAGCTTGCTGATTAAATGGAATAGATTTTCAACCAAATTTTCCTCCATCCAGCTTCAAAAACCTAGCTCATATTTTATGTAACTACATTCCTTAAATGTAGGGGTTTGGAACCTAGCCAAATATCTTTAAATTAACTGAGATTAACTTCCAGTAACTTCCCTAGTACAGTTTTGGAGAGCCAAGTTTATACTGCACGAGGAGCTGTGCATGTAACATTAATAGTGTGCAGAACACTTGGCAGAGGTACATAACTTGCCCCGCAGTGCGGAGCTAAGACAGTTTGGGAAGCCCTGGTGTAAAATTAAGGAACTGAAGTCCAGAGTAACAGTCTGTAACAGTAATGATGCTCATTAACACTTCTCACTTATCATTTTGCCTACAGTAAACTATGACATACTGCAAACACGGGGATTAAATTTTAATGAACAAGTGCCAAAACCTCCCCCTTCCCACATGTTAAAACTGGAAAGCTGAACTGGTAAGCACTGACTATATAGTTGCTGGGGCTTTAGGGAAATATATAACAGTGTGTCTTTCCCAGGGACTGTCACAGGAGCTTAAATTCTCCTTGTTCAACTTAACGTTAATCATCTGCCAATTTTATTACCCACAAGGAAAACTTAGATTTGTGTGTGTAGTTAGGGCAGTAACATAAGGAGACTTTATAGCGTGGAACAAATAATGCATTATTGAACTACAAGTATTTTTACCAGGAACTTGTTAGAACAAGACCCAAAGCTGAGAAAAGTTGCTTGAAACCAAGTACTGATGGCAGAGTGTCTGGACTGCACCTACATTGCGAGTGTCTGTGCCAAAGCAGCCTTGTGCTGCCTTAGAGCATCTCATACTACCATGCCACAGCCCTGCAGCCCTTAAATTACCCATACAGTCTGTATCATAGAATCATAGAATAGTTTGGGTTGGAAGGGACCCTGAAGATCATCGAGTTTCAGCCCCCCTGCCCTGGGCAGGGACACCTCCCACCAGACCAGGTTGCTCAAAGCCCCATCCAGCCTGGCCTTGAACACCTCCAGGGATGGGGCAGCCACAGATTCTCTGGGCAAACACACTTCTGTGCTTCTTGACAGTGCTCAGAAACTATCCGTTTGGGTTTCTTACTACTCCAGGATAACACTGGAGAGGACAAAAATACCGCTGTTGTTCTGCAGCAGGGTACATATGGGTTCCTCCAGGAGCAATACACACCTTTGCATCCCTCTGAATGGGTAACCTGCACCCTTTTCCTATGTGTGGATCAATGTCCTGCTGCTGCACAATGTATGGCTTTGCTCTGTGCCTGTGTAATGCAAAGAACAGTTTTAAAGCTGAACATTCTGCTGGTTCGAGATGCAATAGCATCAGATCGCATGGGAGCCCGGGCAGCTCATCCGTGCGCTGAAGGCCCTGTTCACAGCCACAAAGGAGGATCCCTCTTTCCCGTCTCAGATGTTGTGGTGGCAACTGTTACCAAGAAACCAAATCAGGGGGAAGTATCTAACCATGAAAATCAAGTTCCAGATTTTCCTAGCCACTTGCAAGATTACATACATCAGTATATTGCTGCTTCCCCTTACACTTGAATGTAAGGGTTTCCTGCCCACCATACTATTAATTTTAGGCCTGCTAGAACCTCTAAATGAGCTGAGCTGTGGCAGAATGGGAACATGAAGAAATGGCAGTTTCAAAGCAATAAAACTTCCCTTTGGATGAAGGATGTGCATCTAGTATACTGTGAGAAATCAGAAAGCAGTAACTGAAATCCACCGTACAGTCAGACATCTTAAAGTGATTAATAACTGTGTCAGAGCTCATGAAAACTGGTTTTCATATGAAGGGTGCTTTATCAGAAGACAATGAAATACCTTTTTTTTTTTACTACTGCTGCTATCACCTTATTGAAGCAGTGTCATGTGTCATCTTGTCTCCTAAGAAAAATGAGTACTTTGCCACCAGCTTTGCAAAGTGGGCAGTAGCTGAAAGGGATACAGGTGTTTATGTAGGTGTAATAGAAAAAAAATTATTATAAATAAAAAGTGTTTTCTCTGTAAATTTGGAGGATGGGGAAATAGACAAGTCAGAGAGAGTTTTCTGGGCCAGCCAGAATATCACATGGTAAGAGTGAATGTGGTACAGATGGTTCAGTGCTTAAGGCCTTGCAAGGTTTTGATCAAGAACTTCTTCCACAGAAACACCCCAGTTTAAGCAGCACTGGCCTTATCCTCCACTGTTTTTCTCTTATACACTTTGTGTAGATGTTTAATAAATCACACTCAACCCATGGAACTCCAACACGTGGTTTCTTTTACACAGGACAAGGTTAGATAGAACCATCCATCTGAACAGGACCACTGGATATCAGACATGACAATTTTCTAAGCAATATAAACTGCACTGTTTCTGGACATAAGCTACATTTGAAGTGGAAGACATTAAAGAAAAGTTTCCCAGATAAGCAGATTACTTCATAGTTATCCACTAACAAAATTCAGGCAGTCTGCTCTAAGGCATCTTGCACCGGTTGCTGCCAGACACGGATCTGAATACACCATTCATCTGATCCAGTATCATATTCTTTTCTCACCACAAAGACAAATGAAAATCCCAGTTATTTATTCTGGGATTTTTGTGGGGTGTGGGTGTGTGGAATGAGGTAAGGAGTTGGAGGATTTATGGGTGTGAAGCTTTTGCCTCAGGGTGCTCCCTACCCCCTCTTAACTTCAAATGCATTACTTTTGCAGTTATGATAGAATTTCAGCCATTAAATTCATTGGAATTTGGAATTTAGATACAGCAGAAGAAAATAAAATTACTGCACTGTGATAACATTTTCCCTACGCAAATCATGACATTCTTTACAATATTGGTTCTGAAAAAGCACTATTTTAAAAGAGAGACGAACATGACAACAGATTTTGGATCCAGACACACATACGTTGGAGTTGGATAGGATCATCGTGCCCAGGATGCTCTTAGACAGCTTCACTGAGTAACAACAGAAGCAAAGCTATGACAGGCACCAGCATGCACTGCACAAGCCTGCCAGAAAACTTTGATATTAACTCTTGCTTCTCGGGCATCCTACCATGTTCAGACTGACACTGTTATGCAAACTTGCTGGACTGAGGAGGAAGGGGGACACTACAGTGGCTGCAATGACAGAATTGGTAGCAGACCTCAGAATCAGTGCACTGCAGCCCTTCAAGCATGATCTCACCACATCCAGCAGCGAATGAAAGAAAAGACAAAGCACAGACAAAATGCAAATCAGCTTTTTTTCACCTTTCAATAACTGGGCAAGGATCAACTCAGAAAGAAGTGATGATTCTGAAGAATCAGAAGTCTTAGATATCCCATCTGTTGGGGTGCAAACTGATTACCAGATGACAGGCTACTCTAGGGTAGGTCTTTGTCTCCCTCTCTTTTATTGCAGATGTATTACGTATTAATATTTGTATTAAATATTTAAACAGTCACAGTGCAATAACTTGACTTCTCAGGTAATCTAACAGATATTCAAAAAAGTGTTCAAGGTCCTGGGGAAATAATGTCTATATATGAAAACCGGACTGTCAGCAAGATGTTCCTTGAGGGAAGGAAGAAACCACCTTGAATACTCCAGTACAGGTACAACTTGAAGTTAGATCTCTTGCAAGCTGAGCATAGACTGCAACACCAGAAGCTAGGAGTCACTATCAAGGCAAGCAATAAGAGAGGGGGGGTTTATTGCTCAGTTGTGACAATTAAAATGGTTATTTATTTTTTTTCTTGTCAATGTGCTATTCTGTTGAACTTCTATTATCTGAGAGGATAATGAAGGAGAAAAGTGAAGTTCCAATCTATGATACTAAGAAGCTGGCTCTGAGCAGAGGCAGGTTAGGGAAGAGCGTTCCCACCCCAGTGGAGCCGTACAGCGAGAGCACAAACACAACAGAGGTGCCCAAATGGGCAACTAAGCTGGTGGGTTGAAGGCTGCCTACGTGAACTGAGGACAGTGTAATACACTTTACTGCTGGGAACATGATGTTTAAGTCTGGCATAGAAACCTCCTAGTCCATACAGGGAGGGGTATAAAAAGGACTGGAAGTTACATGGTGAGAACAGAGCTGCACTAAAGGTCTGTCACAGATGTGGTCTGTGGCTGGTAAGGCCAGGGAAGGTTTGTTTAGTGCTGCTCAGAAACACCCCCTAGCTCAGAAACACCTTGCTCAACTCAACTGCTGCAGAAGTGCTTAACTATCCGTTATGAAATGTTGGCACAAGCGTAGAGCACTTGGAGGAGAGAAGAAGATGGCACATCTTTCCACTGGAACAAAATGGGACTGAAGCAGATAGCGGCTGCTTGTTCACCACAGCAGAAAAAAAGCATCTCCCAGCGACACCAGAGAAGAAACATTGGTGTTCAGTACAACAGATTTTCAAACTCACAGTTCCAAATAGCCTGCATTAACCACAGGCAATGCAATACTCACCACTAGACTTCAGCTGCTTCTCTATGAATGCATATTTGAACAGTCCAGTTAGTTAGTGGGACATCCCTAAGCAAGAGGGACAGGGAAGCGACAGTTTCCTTCTGAAGTGTTTATCAGAGAACACAAATGAGTTATTTAGTAAGAGATAGAATTACCTCCCTTCCCTTAGGGGCCCCATTTTGTAATTGTCAGAGCCAAGCTGCTCTCTGAAGGCCCAAAGTACCGTTGTGTCTTTTTATCTAGACGCAGATAAATTTTGCCAAGAAAATATTCAGTTGAGCCACTTGAGATTGATGAGATTTTTGAGTCTTGTCAGGAAGAGACGTAGCTGCTATACTTGGTGAACTGAAATTGCAGGGTCGTACTTTGATAAGCAAACGACAGTCCAGGCTTCTGGGGAAAAAATAATTTCTCTAGCTCATCAGCTTCAAAATGTTTCATTAATATGTACAGCTTTGAATTTCACTTGTTTGGCGTTCAGAAGAGATGGCCTGGCCAGGCCTAAGGATGTTTAACCAGTCCCTGCCTTTACCACAACATGTGCACTCATATAATGGTTAGCATGGAGCCACGTCGCTGTTTCGAGTTCTGATGCTTGCACACATGGACCTTTACTTTTAATGTCTTAGGAAGATTTTCTTCTTCCCTCCCCCCAACCCAGAACCTTATCTAGCATCCCTACCCATATCCCAGTATATCTGCTAGAACTGGAGTTGGATCTAATTTCTCTCAGATGGATCAGTTGGTTGGCTTGAATGATTCCTTACCAAATATGAGCACGAGCCGCTCCAGAGAAACACCGATAAGTATGATGTAAATGCAGAATAGTTAATACATTTTACCCAAGTATGGGTGTACCCCATTACTGCACTTGGCTAAATTTAATTCTCCTCCCTGAGAAGAGTGAGGTAGAGTGGAAAGAAAGCAAATGTTCTCAGAAAAGATTCATCAAGATAATCGGTAGTGACAACAAAAGAGAAGTGTCTTAAATCCACCAGGGAACCTCCCGCACTGTGGTGTGTTATTAAAGCAAGCGCTGGTGAGGTGTCTAAACCAACCTGACAAGAAGCAGAGTCTCTACAAATCACTTTACAGCTTTGTGACTTATTCTCAGAATATCAGAGCTATTAGAGATCAAAGCTATTTTAACAAAACGCGTGCTTAAAGTAGGGCTGCTTTGGGGATAATTTTGCAAGTACAGTAAGTGTCTGATTATATACTTAAAAGCCAGATACAGCTATTCCTTTCATATCAGAAAGTGTATTTGGCTGGCTTTTACATTTTTGCTGCAATTGGAATTGCTTGACTTCCTGCTATGTTGCTAAAGCTGGAGACAAGCTACCTGTTTGTCGTGCTACATTGCTAAAGCCAGAGCAAAGTTAACTCCTATTGCTTGAATGAAAAGTAAGTGCTTTTGAAGTAGGATGGTCAGATTTTTCTCCACTGTCACAGAAAAATTTCAGGTGACCACGTCATGGTGCACTGTGACAACCACAAAATGCTAGGTGGACCCAGGTTTCTTAAAAGGCTTGCAGTTAAATGAAATTGTCAGCCCTTTTTCTACTACAGATGCTTCTGTTACTTCTACCTCCAGGACATGCAATGGTAGAATAAATAATTTCATTATTTTTGCCATAAAACTTGCCTGCGTAGAGCACTTGGAGGAGTGCCAAATCATGAGAGCCAAAAAATTCTGAAAGTTTGGGGGACAGCTAGACAGAAGTGAAAACAGTGAACGTGTGGAAAAGGATTATGGAAGGAGAACATAGTAAGATTTGTTTGGAGCTAATATATAGCACACACATACACGCGAGAGATAAATCCTGCAGGTGTCAATTGAAGTTTAGCTGAATCTCTCTCTCCATCTCTGGAGACATTCCAAACCCGCCTAGACAAGTTCCTGTGCAACCTGCTTCAGCAGGGGGGTTGGACTAGACGGTCTCCAGAGGTCCCTTCCAGCCCTCCATCATTCTGTGATTCGTGCACACTCTGGGCTATGAGCTTAAGCAGGGGATTTCAGTTCAGCCTCATTTCCTAGACTGCTAGAGATACAATATGAAAAAAGCATTGCCTTACCTAGTGCCTCTGTTGAACCTATTTAGTATTGCCACTCTCTCCTCAGGAAAAGCACATAGATAAGAGAAACATTTGCAAATTAAGTGAAGAAGAGAAGCCTCGGAGGAGTCAATTCAAATAAGCTAAACTGGATTCTTTTCTGCAGGAATCTTAGAAAATCTATTTGCATAAATTCAAGCAACTTAAACATCAAGGAATAATCATAGAATCATTTAGGTCATGGAGTCCAACCATCAGCCCCACTCTACAAAGTTCTCCCCTACACCAGATCCCCCCACACCACATCTAATCGACTCAAACAGTCAGGGATGGGGACTCCACCACTTCCCTGGGCAGCCCATTCTAGTGACTGACTACTCTTCCTTCATGGGGCTTGAGCAATCACATGACTGAGAGGTGACCAAGCCCATTCCAGGCTCTGACCACTCTTTCTGTGAAATGTTTTTTCCTAATGTCCAGCCTAACCCTACCCTGCTGCAGCTTGCAGCCATTCCTTCTCATCCTATCAACGAGACAGAACTCATTATATAAGCTGACGTTCTTACTGTAAGTATGAGAGTACCACAGGTAGATAAATCCTAGTTTTTAAGTTATCTATCTGGACAACAACAGCAATAACAACACAACCCTTTAAACACATTAGCAGTCTCAGTATAGACTTGCAAAGATGTATACTCCAAAACTGCACAGACATCCTCACCTATAATCTGGCAACCCCAAAGAAAAATACAAAATTTTTGTCTAAGCCAAGACTTGAGGTAAAATCACAGGACTCAATATAACTTCTTCCTGTAGCTTTTCCCAGAGAAGACAGAATTAAGTATTCTGTATTTTCTGCAAATAAAGAATGGAAAGGAGGAAAATGTTTCCTTGTTCTTTTTGAGGTCATCTGTTCCATCACAAATTCCATTTAAGCAGGCTACAATAACCCTGGTATAATAATCAGGGAGAAGTGGAACCTTCAATCATCTCCTTTTCAATCAAACTTTTTAATTTAGAAGCAGAAGACCGCAGTACAGGAAGATATAGAAACTCATTCTGCTCCTGTATATCGGATAATTAATTCCTAAGGGCGCTACATCTGCTATATGCAGCGGGAAGAGGGAGTGCCATCAACGCAGGGGAAACTGCCGGTGTACCGAGGAGCAGATTTCCATCAGTGTCCACAGATTTCTATCCATCTGCACATGCCAACTTCCTCCAAGCACAGCTTCTGACATCCAGACCAAAAAATAATGGTCAAGAAAGGCAAATGAGACCACTTACATTTACTTTCATCAGCAACAAGTGGTTTTAAATTATCATGGTGGTACTGGCATGCTCTGAAAAACCTCTGAGACAATCAGGACGTAACAGGACGTAATCAGTAAATTGCGAGAGTCTTAAAAGTAAAAGAGTGGAGAAGTTTAGCGGGAAGGTCCAGGAAACTTGTCATGAAGGACAGATCTCCTCCCAGCTGCTCCCAGTATTGGTAAAAGCCAATCCATTGTTAAAAGTTAGTTTGATCTATTTGACTACCCTTTAGAGTAAGAACAAGTCTTTCAGACATGATTAAGCAGGCCGTGTAGAAAACATGCCAACTGAAAAAACCCAACATCCAAGCTCTGCCTCACTGCTTCATTAGGACTATACTAATAAGCACTAAAAGAAACCAGTCACCCAGTCACAGAATCACAAAATATCAGGGATTGGAAGGGCCCTCGAAAGATCATCCAGTCCAGTCCCCGTGCCGGAGCAGGAACACCTAGATCAGGTCACTCAGGAATGCGTCCAGGCGGGTTTGGAATGTCTCCAGAGAAGGAGACTCCACAACCTCCCTGGGCAGCCCCTGCCAGTGTTCAGTCACTCTCACTGTGAAGAAATTTTTCCTCATATTTCAGTGGAACCTCCTCTGTTCCAGCTTGCACCCATTGCCCCTTGTCCTATCATTGGATGTCACTGAGAAGAGCCTGGCTCCATCCTCCTGACACTCACCCTTTCCATATTCATAAACGTTAATAAGGTCACCCCTCAGTCTCCTCTTCTCCGAGCTCAAGAGGCCCAGCTCCCTCAGCCTTTCTAAATGTCAGAAATAACACTTGTAATTGGAAAGAAAAATGACAGAACTTGTGGTTATTTCATCTGAAGACTAAGATTCTTAGAACCTGAAACCCCCCCCCCCCCGAAAAAAAAACAACCAAACCACAACCAAAAAACACCCCAATCAACAAAAGAGGTTATTCACTAAAGGAAGCCAAGTTTGAATGCAAACAAATGAAGAACACAGAAAACACTGCAATAGCTTCTTCTATTATCTTCCTTTACCATGCTACTGCACTGGCCTTGTCTGAAGATCTAATATTTTGGATAGGCTTACAATTCTGACTCTGAAGTTCATTGGAATTTATCAATGTTCAGTGTCTGGAAGGCACTTAGCATTTGACCCCACCAAAAAATGTAAAGGGGCACAGCATGAATCTTTAACACCTGTAGCTTCCCAGAAGCTCCTCTAGTCTCACTGGCATTGAGGGAAGGGTAATGGCAGGTAATGACAAGCTAGTGTCACACACTCAAAGCTACTAACGCCATACAAGCCTGCTGCTCAATAGAAAGCACAACAGAATGTAAAGCACAATGCATTCTTAACAGAGGTGAGACTTAACCGTTGGTTGCTATTGATTGCACTGGAAATGAGAAACAGGGAGAGCAAATGAAAATAATATTAAGTTCAAAGATACAGAAAGCCAATGAATAAAGAACAACCTGATTCACCCCAACGTTTACATGCATTTGTCCTGTCTCAGCTCAGTTAGTGCTTATCAGACCTGCTCCATCATCAGTCCATCGTGCCACAGACAGTGTGTTACAGCCCAGATGAAAATGGTGATTTTTTTTTTCCAGCTAGTGCTGGAGATTCTTTCACTACCCCAGTCACCCGCTAAAATAGATCCCATAGAATTTTATGCCTAGAACAAACCCTCTCTTGGTCAAAAAAGGAAAAAAAAACCCAAACAGTGGAGTTATGTCTGTGCTATGACATTAGTTATTGCCTTTCCTCTGTACAATTGTGCTAGGAAGATAAAGAAATTGACGGTGTGAAATACACTGAACAGAGGTGACAGGACTGAGCTCTTCTACAACCTATGCTGCAGCTCTGGTCCCTTAGCTTTCCTTGGCCATGCATCAGTGGCACATCCAGAGACTGGGTTTGGCGCTCACACTTACCTCCAGGTTTTCTTCAAAAGGAAGTGGTGGCACAAGTGAAAGGAGCGATCTGAGCTGCTCTCTCAACAAGCCTCAAGCAAAGCCTGGTGTAGAGGAGAGGGTGACCTGAACTGCAGGACGTACTAGGGAGAGCTCTTCTCCCACCGTGTAGACTCAGGCTCAACAATGATCACAGCAGTATCACAGAGGTTAGTTTTCAGATAAGTAAGTGCCTGAAAGCACCCTTAACAGACCTTTTCCCCACCAGTTTGCCTAATTCTCCATTGAAATAATTAGATTTTTTTCATCACTTACTAATTGGAGAACTTCTCAGGCCTACAACAACATTTTTCTAAGATAGATATAACCCAAAGAAAGCAGTCCTGTGACTGAGACACTAACCTGGAACATTGGAGTCTGTTCTTTAGAAGAACAAAACTCAGGTCTGTTCATTTGTTTCCAATAGGGATTTCAATCAGGGTATTTGTTTTCTACTTACACAAAGTCAGTGCATTTTCCTGCAGCATTTGTTATCTTAAACCAAGCAAAGCCGGATGGGAGGCCTTCAGGAACCTGTAAAACACAAAGCCTGGGTTATGCTCAGAGAACTATGTCTCATGTGTGAACCACGTTCTCCCCCAGCTCACCACTGATACTGTCAGGAGCACAAACTCAGCCACAAGAATAACTTTAAAAAAAACAGTACTAAAGACATAAAAATTGTCTTAATTACAGCGAGTGAGTTTCAGTGAACAGAAACACCTGCCTTTCGGCAAACAGTGTGCATGGATATGCTGCATCACATAAGAAGGGACAAATATCTCATTTAGCTGTTTGCTGGGACCATGACAGCATTTTGACAGGCTGTGCTAACAGCCTAATAGACAGGATTAGAGACACTGTTGCTCAAAATGGCCTGGGTCCATGACAGGCAAATTAAATTAGAGAGCATTTCATTGACAGGCTCTCATTTTGGCAGTGAGCACTGTCTCTCCTGTCACAGGACATGGCGGGGCCTCGCAGCACTGTGAGGGAGCAGCCACATCCTGCTGTGCTGTGCCAAGCAAATGGCTGATGGAATAATGGGGGACCACTAGTGGGGCTTCTCCTGGGAACTGAAGCTGAGCTGAAGCAAACCATGAACCTCATCATGCTCTTGCTGTGCCTTGAGAAGCTCCTGTCGAAAAGGGCTGTCCCTCATTTGTGTCAGCTGAGAGACCCATGCCAAGGCACAGCCCTGCCTGCCTGAGCTGGAGCTCTTGCCCCCACCAGGGCAAACCCCACATGAGTCAGGGCTCTGAGGGTCTCACTGGCCCTGACCAGTCCCCCCGACCTTGGCAAGAACCCAGGACCCCCATGTCAGTCCCCTGCGGCCACCAGCCCCTGCCCCAGTGACAATGCAGCAGGGCTGGTCTCCAGCTCCCCACAGCAATGCCCAGCCCAGCCATGGGTCTACATCCCATCCTGGCCTTGGTCTTGCCCCAGCCCCATGGCCCCACCTGGCCACCCCAGAGCTGTATCCAACCCTGGTTCTCCTCAGCAGGGGCTGATCCAGACCCACCTCACTCTCAGCAGGTCTCTGGCTGGGGTCTGCCACGGGGCCTCACAAGCTGGGTTTCCTCCCCAGCCTTCTCTCCAAAACACAAACCAAAACACACTACTTCCCCCTAAAAAAAACAGCTCACTACTGGCTTTCATCCTGAGCTTCACAGGATCACCTGGTGCCTCTCCAAAATGGCTGGCAGCTGTGAGGGGGGCGAACAGGGCCTGCCTGTGGGGCTGAGAGCAGCCCTCCACTTTGGGGTGGGGTGCTGCTAAGGGGCCAGACTGTGTCCCACCATACAGAAGGAGAAACAAAAAGCCCTCTCACTTGAAAGGTTTGGGAATTCTGCTCGTACACCAGCATTTTTACCTCTGCAAACACTTCTCTTTTGTGCTGCAAAGTGCCAAATTGCAGCGTTGCCCCAAGCCACCAGCCATAAGTTTTGGTGCCTTGTTGCAGTGCTGCTCATCCTGCCCTTGCACCCTCTAAAAAGGTGTTTGGGAAAAAAAAAACCAAAGTCAACGTGTTTCTTAATGTCTCCTCCTGGTTAGTAGTATGAAGTGAGTAGTCACTTGGTCAGTGTTACCAGAAAAAGAATGAATCCATGCACTTATGATAGCATTGCTATCTTTTATTGAATAGAAAAAAATACCAGTATCTTAATTTTTAATAACTTACAAACCATTTCTGGGCATGAAAATAAATGGGTTTCATGCTATTAATACTCTCATTGCTTCTTCTTTGTGGGAGCCAAACTTGGTGACGATAATGCTTTTAGGGAGTCAGATGTTCTATTTCCTTATTGCTTTCGGGATGCTGTGCTAATCCTTCTAATAGCTGGTCAATGGCTGAATATCTCTGAATGAGAAAGTGTCATCAAATGAATAGGTAATTCAAGAAATAGTGGGAAAATCACTTCAAAAGACTTGAATCTCATAAAATGTGAGGTTTGAATTACATATTATCACAGTTGCCTGTCTTCATCGAACATTAGCCTATTCCCTGATGCTAAGCTTATGTACCAATTCCTAACCTCTGCAAAAAGCAAGTAGTCATTAAAGTAGAATATGATAAAATAGAATATGGAATGCAACATTTAAAAATGCAATCTCAAAGATCTATACAGCTACATATATTAGCCACACTGGTAGTCATTTCCTTACAGGTCTTTTAGCATGAGTGTGTTTCTGCACTGTAGCCCTACTGTTACTGTAACATCTAACTGCTGCAAGGATCAGAAATGTGGGCGCTCGGGAAGGCTTTGGAGAGAGCAGGATGTTATTTTAATGGGAAAGAGCTGGCCTAAAATTTAGATCCCACACTGCCAAGGGGCAAATCCTTCTGTGGTTTAAATCTATCTGTTTACCCCCACCTGAAAGTTCTGTTCCTGTAACTGCTTCGCCCTTAAATGGTTCATAGCATTTACTGAAGGCGAAAAGGAACTCGGTGGTTTCCATCCACTGGTAACAAACCTCTTGCTTTCCTGAGCATTTGTCAGTGGAGAAGAAAATCTTGGAATGTATGATATGGCTGCAGTACATGCAGTACAGACATTTTTGCTTTTTCAATAAATATTCTGATAGGGTATCTATATTGCTTTGAGCATTGTCGTGGTTTTGACCAATCGGACATACAGGGTCCTCCTCAGATGTCGGCCATTGAAGGAAGAAAAACTAACAACCCCTTGATCCCTCAGCTTTTCTACTGAGCATGATGGGGCTGGGATGGAATACCCCAATTGGCCAGTTTTGGGTCACCTGACAAAATTCCCTGCCCTTGGTTGTTCTAGCAGTAAGTAGAAGCAAGGGCCTCTCTGCACCATCCCTTGGTGTAATCAGGTCTGATCACTGTGAGACGAAACACTCTCTGAACAATGTGCTGTTCATTTCAGACTTAATGTTAGTTAGAAGAGGCCCAGCTAAAAAAGTAAAACTACTGAACAGAAAATTGTTTTGCCTCAAACCAGGACAAGCACAGATATATTTCTAAAGTGAATTTGCTCATGTACTTCCTGAGCAGTAACACGGGAAACTCTGTAGGAGAACTGCAGAGGATTATTGGTCTGGTTACAGGTCCTTAATGCCACCTGCTAAAGAGAAAAGTTTAAAACCTTCACGTGCAGTTTTTATAAACAAATGTGTTTATTGCAGGAGAGGGTAATCTTAACCTTATCTGCCTGGAAGAATGACGATTCAGAAACATTATTTTGTGTCAGCACAATTATTTTTTATGTAAACATCCATTTTTAAAATTCTGCTGCATCATTTACATCATTATTGTTCTGCTTCAACTAAACACAGTCTTAAAAGAACATAAAAATTCTTTTTAGTTGCAGGCTTTCTGGGGTCATTTTATTCCAATTCAATCCTTTTTAATTCTTTCAATAGAAATAACCAGATGGGTCCCAGTATTTATTGTGTTCCTTTGTTTTTCCTCTTCATACTAGCCACAGTATTAGCAAGACTCACACTTCTTCCATGACTCAGATCTGCAAATTGTTTTCCTATGTGCCTGCTTTGGAAGGAAGTATGTAGGGCCTTCTGATTTGAATCTTTTTAATTGCTTTTCCTCAGGCTTTATTTTTTAATTTTTGTGATCACTTTTTTGTCAATCTATTATGATAATAAACGGGATGAGGACATATATCCGATCCACATAGCACAATAATACATCTTCTTAATACAGTTTAACGTGCTACTTGTTTTCCACGTTCTTTGCACCTTGAGCAGATGTCATCATTCAGCTGCCTTTGTAGATACAGGCAAGTAGCTTTGTTACTTGTCTCTATAAATACCATTCAGAACCCATTTCAGGCGGTTTAATGTTTGCTCTTCAAAATCAAATCTACTCAAGAGGTTTGTGGTATTACACCTGCTAATGACACTGTTTTTGGAGAGCCTCAGAGTTCTCTCGAGCTGTATGTATGTGAAATATTATTCTTTTTCAGATTTTTCCCTGACCCTCAAATGTTATGAAATCCTTTCCTGAGATCCTCTGATTCTGGTTAGTTATTAGAGTATTTGTGCTGGCAGCTGGACTCAGTCAGAGGCAGATTCCTTTCCCTCCACCACAGAACCTGTTCGGTGTTAGGGGTTTGTCATGGTTACAGCCTCCTGCTCACAGTTTTTGTTGGTAACGACCTGGGAACACAAGTGTTTGGACTCTTTGAAATCATTTGAGCCCCTTGGTTCTTTTCAATGACTTTTGATGCAGGGGTAGAAATATGAAAGATATTAAATCTCTACAAATCTGGTGAATATAAGTGCCTAGTGGAGAAGTATGCCTGAGGGAGGGGCAGGGCAAACTGTTGCCAGACCTGTTAGCAGCTTGCCCAGCCACCGCCAGTTTAGGATGCACTGGCCAGGGGGCAACCCAGGAGGCAGGGATATTAAAAACGTGGAAAATAATTAGGGTTTGCAAGGAGGCTTGCCTGCATACTTGGAGGTTGGGCAGAGAGCCCAATGCACAGACTTTTCTGCTGCTGCTGTACCTGAATGTGGAGCTGTGGGTGGGCACCCCAGGATGTGGTGGGAGGTAACCAGCCCCTACCAGCCTGGGCAAATCAGAGCTGGATAATCATGAAAACAAAATGCGAGAGTGAGGAAGTGCCTTGCTATGGCCAACACTGCAACCCTTGTGGGATGGGGCTGTAGGCTCCCTTGAACCCTCCATACTCGGAGGAGTCCCAGTTCAGCCTGCAGAGTAGTCAGTGTGTGGTGGCCAGTCCATGCCAAAGGAGGTATTTGGGGTGACATGACCACACTGCCCACTTTCTGTGGAGCTGTGGTATAAGGGGACTGTGAAAGCAGGCACCTGACTGAAAATAGCTCTAATTTGAGGCTCAGCCATCTAAATCATCAAAATCTCTTGGAAAATGTATTATTTGGGAGTAACCTGGTCTGTTTAAGATCCTTAAATCCTTCTCTTCCCTCTGGAAGAATGTTCCATTCCTGTAAAACTAATGCAAATGTATTCCCCTGCTGCAGCTCACCCTGGCAATGGGATTACCAGGGTGCTGCACGCAGCAGGCTCTTCTGCTCTGCCCTGGGGAGCAACTTCTTGAAAAAGCAGCCCTAAAACTTTCCTGCTCCATTATGCATCTGAAGGGAGACCAGTGCTTCCCTTGTAAAAGTCCCAACCTACATCCAGTCCTCATCAACATCCAGTGTTACAGGAGGAGTATTATTAGTGAGTTCTCCTAATTTTCCTCTCGATGGTCCTGTTCCACATTGCCTCGGGCTTTTGCTATTATTATTAACAACTTCTATTTGCTTCTGGGGGCCTCGTTTAGCTCTGTGCAGTTCTGAGCTGGGAACTGCTTTCTGCAGTCATTACTGTTGCCGAACAGCGGTGATAAAACTCCCCTCATGAGCCCATTGAAAGTTTATCAAAACCAGGAGCATGATGGCTTTGCTGTTCAGACCTACTTCCTACAAAGTGGATTTTGTAGATCTGATGTCTACCTCTCCAGGGTTCAGAGAGGGACCAGCATGACTTCCCTCCAGCAAGCCTTACCTCAGGCCTGCTTCCCCGCAGGGATGATTTCCTCACTATGGGTATCTGATGGGAACACAAAGTACATCTCACACCTTTTTTTTCTTGTTTTTTTCTTTTCCTGTCAGACAAGCATTTGCCAGTGGACCATAAACCAAGATGTCTTAGATGAATAATGAACTCCCTCACATGCATCATGTTCATTATAAATCCACGAGGTCTGTTTGGGGCTTGAAGCAAGGAAGTTGCTATTATCCGCTGCTCACCTGGCTCTCTTCCTGCCGTCCTCACAGAGATCAATCAGTGTTTCAAAGAAGATACCAACAGCCTGACACATCAAGGGAAAATCATTCTTGAAAAACCTTCTCATCACACCAAAATAGAAGTTGTTCTGTGTTTCAGTACTTTCAGTCAATCAGGTTAAATCTGTCCAATATAATTCCACCTAAAATAGGATTTGATGAACAACCTTAAATTAAAATTGAACTCACCTTTCTAGCAAAATATTCTGCACTGATGTTTGACTTTTTTTTTTTTTAATGGATTTTAATCAGTGGAACTGAAATACATTGTGTGGAGCCAAAGAACCAACCCAAACCCAAACCCTACCATATATTGCCGAAGTACTTTTGTAGTTTTCAGAATGAATTCTTCCAGGCAATATTTCAAGTAGTTTCATCTATTTCTGTAGCTCTGGGAACACAGTCAGACATAACTGTAAAAGGACAGAGCGGAGTCTGGTGTTGAAGGCTTGGTAAATCAAGATTTCCAGTTGTTTGATTTTAAACTTTAACTACTTTTTACCCTATTAATCAGTTGTGGAAATTCACTAGGATCTGAAAGCTAAATCTTTTCTGGCTCGTAACTCATGACCTGGAATAAAAATACTGGGATTGCAGCTATCTGTCATTTACATTTACAACACAAGATGAGGGCAAAAAGTAGGGAGGTGATTGTCCCCCTGTACTCAGCACTGGTGAGACCGCACCTTGAGTATTGTGTCCAGTTCTGGGCACCTCAACACAAGAGAGATATCGAGGTGCTGGAGCGAGTACAGAGGAGGGACACGGAACTGGTGAAAGGCCTGGAGAATAAGGCTTATGAGGATTGATTGAGGGAGTTGGGATTGTTTAGTTTGAGGAAGAGGAGGCTGAGGGGAGACCTCATCCCTCTCTACAACTGCTTGAAAGGGCATTGTAGAGAGGTTGGTGCTGGTCTCTTCTCACGGGTAATTAGCAACAGAACAAGAGGGAATGGCTGCAAGCTGCAGCAGGGTAGGGTTAGGCTGGACATTAGGAAAAAGTTTTTCACAGAGAGAGTGGTCAGTCAGTGGAATGGGCTGCCCAGGGAGGTGGTGGAGTCACCATCCCTGACTGTGTTTAAGAGTAGATGATATGTGGTGTTGAGGGATCTGGTGTAGGGGAGAACTAGTAGAGTAGGGCTGATGGTTGGGCTTGATGATCCCAGGGGTCTCTTCCAACCTAAATGATTCTGTGATTCTATGAAAACTGATCGGGAAACAGTATTCAGACAACAGTATGTACATAGTGATAGTTTAGCTTCAAACTGGAAGCAGGTATCTACTGTTTTCTGCAAGACTTGCTCTGGGTCAATATTTTTATTAATAACTGAAGGAACAGAGAACAGAATTTTTAAGTCTGAAGATGATGCCAGGCAGAGCTGGCAAAGATGCTGAAGGACTAGGGTTTGAACTGAAAGGGATGTGGGAAAGGGATCTGAAAAAATAGAATGAATTCAACTTGGTACATAGGAATAATCACCTGTGTAGACAGGAGGCACTACAGTTTAGGTAACAGTTTCACAAAAAGAAAAAATATTGGCATTAATAACAAATAACAAACTGAAGATGAATCAACAGTGTTTTAAAATAGCAAGCGCTGGCCTGGAACTGAAATGAACAGGATGTTGTATGCAAGATGTGGAAAATAATCTTGCAGCTCCATGGTCTATTAATAAAATACTCTCTGTGACACTGTATCTGATTCTGAGCACTGTACCTCAAAGGAAAAAGAAAACTGGATCAAGTAGAGTCTGGAGCACAGTACAGCAACTACTGAAAATGCCACAAAAGGAGTTTTCTAGTCTGGGTGGCAAAGACCAAGAGGAGATATTGTAAAAAAAATACTGTCCTTTGCAAAAGGAAGGGAATATTCTGTTCTCTGCATGGCAAACAATGTGCCTTGGCTGTAGCAAGGGAGATGGAAATTAAGCATCTGGAAAAATGGTTAAATGTAAAATGAATGATGCTCTGCAATAGGTTGCCTGGGAAAACTGGAATCTCACTGGAAATTCATTAAGAGCACGACAAAGTTCCCTATTTTCTTATCCTCACAGACTCTGGTCTGCAGCCACTGGCTCTTGCCATTGCACAGACCTGTTCGATGGTGTCGACCAAGGACCAAATCTTTTGCAAATATAGTGAGACATTTCTGTAGCTTCAGTCATTTAAGCGCAGGGCCTTTAAGCCTTGGGCAACCACAGAAGGTAAGAGAGCTCAGGGCAGCTAGCAAAAAAGCTAATTGAGCTATAATTTTTAAAGTTATAATCTTGGCAGATTAAAGGGATATTTTTTAACCAAGCTAGAGTAACACAACACTCTTTCATGATTTGCAGGAACTGGCATTTCAGGAATTTGTAGAAAGAAGGTCAGAAGATCTTACTACTGATACGAAACAATTTCTCAGTCGATGACAACTACTTTTGATGAAAGCTGAACACATGAAGAGACAAGAGCATAGGTCTGTGATCACTGGAGCACATGAATCTGTGCTCCCTTTGGGTCTGTGCTGCGAGTCTGGGGGGGGTATAAGCTCTGTTTGACACTTTCCCGGCTGACAAGCCATTCAGAACACCTTCGTGTCTCTCTTTTCCTCCTGACCTGCTCTGTGTGGCTTTTCTCGTCTCCATCAGGCTGCCAACCTGCCTTTCAGACTTTTTCCTAGGTGGGGCATAGGAAGCCGATCCTGTGTGAGACCTCTCCCACTTTGGCAATTTTGTTTGGCCCCGGCCAATGTTTATAATAGAGCAGCAGTGCAGAGACACACACATACAGCCTGATCCCATGCACTTGTTTCCAAAAGGCATTAGGTAAAAATGCTTTAAGAACACCTTACTATTGTCTCTGGTACCGGTGGGAGAAATGCTACTCAAATGCCAGTGAAATCATGGTCAAGAGCCTGATGAGATAAAGAAATCTTTACCATCTCTGCTGTGGTTGTATTTTATAGCAGCTGTGAGGATTAGTCCTTATCAAAGGAAGAAACCTGAAGTCAAGACTGCTGTTTCCCTAATTCGTGTGGGAGTCTAGAGTGTTACTGACCCTGTGCTCACAGAGCAAGGAGTTATTTATTAAAAATATAGTAAGCCAAAAGCATTAAATATTGATATCACGAAGCTGATTCAACTCACCAGCCTTTACTGAAGGCATCTGTAGAGGATGTAAGTGTCCATGCAAATTGCAGGCCAATAGAACGTACAGAAAGAGGCAGAAGCTGCCAAGGAGTCAAAGATGCTCCTGCTGCTCTCCACCCGAATACCTGTATGTGATACTTCTAATTCCAGTTTCCTAAAAACCGTCTTGCTACTTTCAGTGGAATTAGGAATGAAAAAATTTAACTGGCAAGCCATGGCTCTGAATCCACATTGAATAAAGAGGTATTGGTTTCACAGGAGTCCTTTTTTTTGACAGTGAGTCTACTTACAATAGTCAAGAGAGGCAAACACCGTGGCGCGTGGGGCTAGGAGAAGGGTTTGATGAACCGAGACAAAGATGAGTGGAAAGCAAAAAACAGAGGAGGGAAGAGAATCTCACAGGTATGGACTGAGAGGAGAAAGTTGAGGGAAAGAAGCAGCTGACCCAGGCAGTCAGCACCAAGCAAAACCCACCCTCGCAAACTGGAGGAAGTTTCAGGGAAAATGTGGTATTTGCCCGTTTTCCAGCTGAGGAGATGAGTGAGCGCCGAACAACGCGGGGAGATAAGAATCTGGATATTCTCAATTTCTAATAAATCTTCCTTGTAAGTAGATGACTATTTTGTAGACCAAACAACGGTCCCTGGAGCACAGGCTGGGGCAGAACACAGCGCCGCAGGAGTGCAATTAACGTTTGTACAGCTGGTGGTAAAAGCAAAGCAAAAGGCCAGTCAACATTTCTTCAGATTATTTTGGAATGTGAAATTAAGTCTTGTGAAGAATGACAGATAGAGAGTCCAGTGGCAAAGTCTCCATTGATTTCAGTGGAGCAAGAGGCAGTTCCTGAGCCAAGACCCCAGCCAAATCCAATGTGTGGAGCCAAGCCAAGGTGGAGCCTACGGCTGACAGACAGGGTGACCTTTTCAGTCCTTGCCATCTCTAATGAGAGCACCACCAATAATGAAACCTAGAGATCAAAATAGCCATCTGCTGTGTATTAGGCTGAGAAAAGCAGCTGCCTAGATGCTGTTTCACAAAGAAAAGTGTCTAACTTACCTCTGAGTACTAGATGGCGTGCAAGAGCTGCAGAGGAAACGCTGTGACTTCCTTTTGGTACCGGGTAGTGGGGAGTATTTCATGAGAAGAGCACTTTTGGCACACTGAGAACAGAGTGCTCCACACAGAAGGAGCATCACCCAGCAGATTACAGATATTTGCACTGAGATGGGCAGGAACTAGCTGGACCTGCTTTGGAAAAGGGTTTGGAGACCAGATGGCATCCAGAGGCCTCTCCCGGAGTAAATGATATTGTGAATTTCTGAACTGGTGGTTCTGGACAGCTTTATCTCTGTTTACACCTGGCTTCCTACGCTACTTGCAGACAACATGACCCCCCCCCTCAGAGGTAATATGGACTGTACTGGTCCCAGAGTGTCTCCCTGACCATTACAGGGATGTGATTCCAGCCTTTTGAACTCTCAACAGCCTTAGCACAGCACCCACGCTCTCTTCAGACGACCAGCTCCTTTCCAGCATTTAGAACAGACAAACAAACACAACTTTAAAGTTCTTTGATTTGACCTGTGACTACTCACAAGTAAGACCAAACCTCTTTGGTGAGCTGGAGAAATGAAACTCTGACCCAAGCTCACAGTTAGGAAAAAGGGAAGGATATTAAGCAGCTCCAAGCTACGTGTAAAGATCATGTAAGGTTATTGTGATCTTTCTTGGTGTGCACCCTATTTTCCTAAAGATATCAAAAAGCAAGGTTATGTTTTCTTTCTCAGAGACCACAAACAGAAAACACTGACAGAGTTCCACTGCTTGAAAGGGGGAATAGCTTTGAAAGATGTTTCAAAAGGCAAAGTTTGAAAACTAGGCCACCTTGGCTCTCTCTGGGAGCTTCCGTATGGACACCTAGTAGGACATTTGGAATACAGAAACTGGCACACTTGCTTGGAAAGA
Source organism: Jacana jacana (assembly GCA_013400555.1). Lineage (NCBI taxonomy): Eukaryota > Metazoa > Chordata > Aves > Charadriiformes > Jacanidae > Jacana > Jacana jacana. The sequence continues at coordinate 362,788 of VZTM01042045.1, forward strand.
CAGCCAGTTAATTCTAATTTTAACCAATTTTTCCCTTTATAAAAAGCTAGGCAGCCAGAGGAAAAGGATATTTCATTTTAAACAACTCCCACTAGTATGCCTCTCCAAATCTGTATAACTTTATATTCTTTATTCTGTTATTGCAAAGTATTTCAAATAATGGAAACTGTAGGTAAATATTAGAGTGGAACTGCAGAAAACCCCAATATAAATTGGCGTATCTTTTCTACAAGATTGTTCTTCCTATACTTTTATAAGTCTGCAGTGACAGGGTTTCTCTGGTTTGATGTCAAGCAGCTTTAGAAACGTGAGCCATATCAAAAAGCTTCTGATCACTTGGACCCAAAGTGTCATTCTTTGTGTTCACACTGTGTTTCCCTTGAATCTGATAAGGAATAGGACTGTGTCACTCCTCTTTAGATGAGCAATGCCTTTAATTTTCCTAGTGAAATGTGATCTTTTAAGCACTAACCACAGAGTATTGCATGGACATTGTTGACAAGAGATGTCTGGAAAATAGGGGAGAGGGAAGGGATTGTGCTCTTATTCCCTGGACTAAGCAAAACACTGCCATGAAAGTTCTCACACAGATTGTACTGGTATATTTGCCATATATTTGGGCTGCATCAAAAGGTGCATTGCCAGCAGATCCAGAGAGGTGATTCTGCCACTTTGCTCTGCTCTGGTGAGACCTCACCCGGAGGACTGCGTGCAGGTCTGGAGCCCTCAAGATAGGAAGCACATGGACCTGATGGAGCAGGTCCAGAGGAGGGCCATGAAAATGCTCAGGGGGTTGGAGCACCTTTGCTACAAGGACAGGCTGAGGGAGCTGGGGTTGTTCAGCCTGGAGAAGGGGAGGCCCCAAGGAGATCTTATAGCAGCCTTCCAGTCCCTGAAGGGGCTACAGGAAGGCTGGGGAGGGTCTGTTTGCAAAGGCCTGCAGTGACAGGACGAGGGCCAATGGCTTCAAGCTGGAGAAGAGCAGATTTAGATGGGATATTAGCAATAGGTTCTTTGAGGGTGATGGACCACTGGAACAGGTTGCTCAGGGAGGTGGTTGAGGTCCCTTCCCTGGAGATATTCAAGGGGAAGCTGGATGAGGCCCTGGGCAACCTGGTCTAGTTGGGGGTGTCCCTGCTGACTGCGGGGAGGTCAGACTAGATGGAGGTCCCTTCCAGCCTGGACCATTCTATGATTCTATGATTTTCACGCAGGAGGAGGGACAGCACTTGGGGATTCTCTCCAGCTTGTACATGAAATCGCACAAGAGAACATTTCCAGTGTTAGGTAAATGTTTGTAACCTAACTCCAAACAATAGCCCATGCAAACCTTTGTAGATTGAAACGCTGACCCTTCTCTCAGCTAAGGTTCACTGAGCTGCTGTTTCCAGAGTGGGGACGTCAGCAGGTCATAGCAAACAGCCCCACTTCCACAGCTGCTGGAGAAGAGTCACCCAAACAACTTAATACCCTCCACCTCCAGAGGAACTTTATTTAAATGTAATGTTAATCAGAAAGCTCTTTCTCCTGCCTGACCTCTTTCTCTTGATTAATTCAGGCTGAGACATGGAGCTGGTTTGGGGTTTTTTTTTGTGCCCAGCCCAACCTTCTCTTTGTTATTCAATTTATAAATGTGTCAAGTGTAATTAAAACTGGCAGAGGTCAAGATTAAATCAAACAAACTGTAAACATTGTTTGTGCTATTTGGTTGATGCAAAGCTTTCACTCTAAAAGGCTTTTAAAGAAATGACTTCCAGACTATGGTGCTGCCGGATTGAAACCTTGCTCCCAGTGTTCCGAGTTTTCAGGGACGCTGTCAGGTCAGCTTAGATTCAAAGCTTCAAAACGGGGCTGGGATTCTGAAATTGCCCACAGGAATCAGGTACCTGACTTCTACTGAAAGTCAACAGACTTTCTACAATGTAAATTCTGCCGATTTTGGCAGGCGTGTGTTTACATCTCTATGTGTTTCATGACTTTAACAAGCTGATGCTACATTACCAACTCAGCTTTGGGGGATTTCTCTGTCTAATGACTTTAGAAAAAACCACTGTGACAGTACTGTTGGGAAAGGAATGAAGATGCCTTTGAAAAGCCTGTTTATGTCCCCGCAAACAGAGGTCCATGTCCTTCAGGGAGATAATGTACCTCCTGTGACACCTCCAAAGCATCTGATACCCAAATTTTGCAAAACCTAAGACAAGCCAAAGAACCCTAAGAGCTACCTTTACTTCCTCGATTGGATTTTGGTTGGCACTAAATATTTCCTTTCAATGTACAATCATAATGATTTATTAAGGGGTGGCATAACTATAAGCCCAACTTCCAAGAAGTGAGTCTGCCAGGCTGCAACTTTCAGTTTAACCACCTGATTTTAGGGGTACTCCTGACCTGTTGATCGCAGATTGAGAGCCTCAGTGCATCCAAGGTTTCCCCCAAAACGTTTTTGCATTGAAAGCCCACACCTGTATTTCATTAGCCATCATGCACATTCACAGCCAGCAACGGGCCGACTCAGTAATTCTGAAATAAGCTCTGTCATGTGGAGTGAGATGTTAGTGCTAAGCAATGCAGCACTGAGGTTTAGATTGCACAGCTTTGACAATAGATTCTCTGGCTATTCGACACTGTCTCCTTCAGTTCCTCATGGCTGCTTTAAAAAGTAATGCAAGGAATGGGATGTTGTCTGTATTTTTATTGTAGCTTATTTTCCACACAGGATGGGCATTTATAACTCCTATCCTAAATTCTGCTGCTTATGGCACAAGTGTGTTTACAGCTCTACATGTTTCATGACTTTAATAAGCCGATGCTACATTATGAACTGAGCTTTTGGGGATTTCTCTGTCTAATGCCCTTAGAAAAAAAACAACTGTAGTTGGGTTTGTCCTCCAGTACTGTTGGACTGGAGTCAGAAATTTCCCTTTGCAATCTTAAAAATCTTCTTATTTATCCCCAGATATTCTCTAAGAATTCTACTGGTCTAGCTTTAGCTACCTTATTCCATGTTCAGTGTGGCTTCTAGAGGGGGAACTCAATGACAAAGCCAGAGGTCTTCTGGGGACAGGATGACATCATGATACAAGGTGGCACAGTCACAGAATGTACTGGTCCTTCATCTCTGAAATGGCAATTCATATCTGAACAGAGATGATTAGGCAAAATTAGTGCAATTATTCCCTCTTTATCTTCAGTGGGTATGAAATCAGACCACAAAAACCGCTGCAGAGAGCCTTGTGACTGGCAGGTTTGGGTCATGAGGAAGCCAGCGCTTGAGGGACAGAAGGTCAGGACTGATCAAGGAAGGCACAGCCAGCGTACACCGAGGATCTCATACAGCCTTGCCCAATCAGTTGGCCCAAGACTACATGTTAGTCCCTTGCTTTCATAACCACAGATGTTTTCAGATCTATTGAAAGCAGCTGATAAAGATTTCTCTGTGGTGATGAGACTTGGTATCACAGAGAGTGGAATGGAGCAACGCAACTGAGAACTGAGAGTAGGGCTGATGGTTGGACTCGATGATTCCAAGGGTCTTTTCCAACCTAAATGACTCTATGATTCTATTTTATTCTGTGATTCTAACTGTCTCATGTCTTGGGAGAAGTTGAAAACATCTGAAGACCATCTTAATGATCTGCTCCTGGGATGTGGTGTATTCTAAAAGCTGAATAATCTCCGTTGAGTGCACAGATTGTAATGCTTTATCTGTTTCCACCAGTGTGTACGATTTGCTCTCCTTCAATTTGCTCTCTCGCCCACCTGCTATTGAATATTGCCCCGTGTTGAGACTTCCAGAACCAGATTTTGAAAGCTCATTAGATATGGAAGGGTTTGAGTGAAAATCCTGTATGGCACCCAGATCCTTCATCAATGACACAGAACTGTATAATAAATACACTAAAGAAACGTGAAAGTTTTGGATATTTGTCTGAGGTGATAACATGCATTTCCTGGATCATCTGGGAAAAGGGAGAAGTGTTGAGAACCTTCTCTGGCTTTCAGTGCTCAGCAAAACCTGGCATTTCCAACCAAGAGTTCCTAACTGTCCCCACTGGAAAAGCAAGCTGCAGTTTTCAAGACCCCTGGGTGTTCTACCCAGAGTGAGAGCCCTGCTCAAGCGACGAGTCAGGTCCCAGACTCTTTCTTCTAGTTGGCAGCATGAGGAACACTTGTGTAACAGTGAGATCTTGGGGCTACAGGCAGGGAGCAGAGGCACGGCTGAATGAAACTGGAAAGAAGGCTCCAGAGCAGTTCTTTTCTGTTTTTATAGCCAAGTATTTTTATTCAGTGAGGTTGAGACAAAGAAGTCCTTGGGAGAAAAAAAAACAACCCAACAAACAAAACAGAAAGAAAGGAAAAAAAAAGGTGTAATATTGTAGAAATATTGTAGTGGATCTCGGGTACTGTAACATCATCAAAAATAATGCAGTGGCAACTTCTTGCTAATAGGTAACTCCCCCTCAGAAACAAGTCAGGCTGCTTTTCTCACCAAAGCTAGGCCTTGGGAGCTGATTTGGACTTTGCATGGATACAAATACGAAGACATCCCTATTAGGGATACTCCACTGCTGCACAGCTGAGTTCTTACCAGAATCCGGGCTAATGGCTTCAGCTTAAAGCTCTTCTTGGAACTAAAGGCAGCAGATTTGTCTTTTAATAGGGCTGTTTTAACTGTAACATGTCAAAGAGAGCTTGCAATACTTTTCATAAGTTGAAGTTGTTTAATATCTGGCTTTACTTTATTATATGAAAGGACTCCAAGAGGTATGCTTTTGTTTTCAAATGCAAATATTGCTTAAAATTAGTATTAAAAAAGTTATCCTACAGTATAAGCCACCTAAATAAAAGAAATTCTGGCCAGAATTACAAGAAAAAAAAAGAGGGTATGATATTAATGAATACAAATTAAACTGAAGAGGCTTCCTGTATTGTTCTAAATGACAGGAATTGGGAACTGCATATCAGTGTTTTAAATTCTCTAAAACTGTAGTATTCTGCAGGGTTCTCTAGCTGTGAGAAAACACCTAATCCTGATGCTTATATTGTTCTCTTCAGGGGGAAACAGATCAGGTCCTTTGTGCCCAATTCTGCTTATTTACACTTTCATATACTGGTTAGCTTTAATGCATTGCACAGTTGAAGGAGAATCAGGAATTCAGCCCAGTCTTCCTTAAATTCTTGTTATCCCTGATTTCTCCAGTTACTGAGGACAAAATCACTGTCATTAAAGACCACCTTGTTTCCTGTTTTCATATTATTCTTCTCACTGTTATTATTCTCCTCACTGAAGTCTCCTTTCCAGCCATAATGAGCACTTGGAGCAGCTCATTTTGAAAAATGAGGAGTTAAACATTTTCTATTTCCCTAATCAGGACCCTGTCATTATCATCACTGAAAGCCAGAAAAAAAAAAAACCCCAAACCAAAACAAACCCCAAACCAAAACAGGTGAAAAATGACAGAAGTACATGAAAGGTAAAAAGGACACTGCCAAAGTGCTTCTGTGATGCCAGTCCCTTAGAGACTGAACGCTGGCGTGGCGATCTCACTGCATCCTAAAGCCTGGGTGTAAACCTGGTTACTAGTGGCATGATATAATGCTAGTGCTCCATCCCCTCAGTCACAACTGAGCTTCATACAAACACAATTTGGAAAAGTCTGTGACTGTTCAGGGGAATAATTCACACAACTGGTCAGCACGAGGGTTTTTGACAGTGATTCAATCCTAGAAGAAAAAGCAGCCCAGAAGAGCAGCCCGTGCTTTGCCAACGGAGAGATGAAAACAAAAGTGGGATGAATTTTTATTCTATCACTTCTGACAGCGTCCTTTTCGAGGGAAGACTAAATGGAATCCTAAAGGCCAAATTCCTGTTCTCGTTGACACAGCAATAGCTCCAGAGTAGTCCTACCAGCTTTCATAGAATTACTCCAGATTTATGAAGTATTAATGGCAGCAGAAGCTGGCTTTTCAAGCCTAGCTGTTTCACAAGGGAGAATACATTTTAAGAAGTGATATCTAGAAGAAAATAGTTTGTGGTTTTTATTCCATTCAATTTGATCAGCAGTATCACAGAGAAAGGCTGATTCCTCTTTTCATCCCAGAGAAGCTCCTCTCAGAATACAGTTATGAGGAGAGTCAGACAGAAAGCTCAGAACAATCATTGAATTAGGAATGTGTTCGACAGACACACTCGGGTTTTTCCCACATCACGGATTTCTTATCCCGAAATCTCTATTTCTCATTAATGGAGGAGAACAGGACATTGAAAATTGATCTGAAGCCTAAATTAAATTTCTCCTGCAGTGACCTGATTGAGGGACAGAAGGAAGAAGGAGGAAGGCTGAGACTGGTGCAATTGAAAGAGCAAAGACATTAAGTGACAGCCCCCAAAATGCGTTAGAGGTCTTCCAACAAGAGGGACGCTGCTCACTTCCATCCCACCCGCTGGTGACACTCTCTCCCGCCTGTTCCCACCTGATTCACATTGTTCCTATACTTGTTGAAATGGTTCACACTCCTTCACTGGTATTACTGCTATTATTTTACCTATCCACACTCGTCTCTGCCAGTCTGTTATTCATAATTGCTAGGGCTCCAACCCCACCAGAGAATCCATTTTGCTTTGCATTAGAGCCCATCTGCCTCGGATAGCCATTAGCAGTTTCCGACAGCTGTTTCTGCATGATGGCCAGCGAGACTTTATTGGAGGCCAGGAAGTCTTTCATGGAGATCATCTCTCCTGACAGCCGGCGTCCGTCTGTGTCGCTCTCGTTGACGGCATCGGTCTCGATGGAGATGTTTCTCCGGCTGCGCACGTTTCCCGGCATTACCACGTTCCTCCGCGAACGGAACAATTTTCTTTGGCATCTGTGGCAGCACCTGCAGTCCAGCTTCTTTAATATCCAGTTGATGGACTGTTTGATGACAATGGAGATCACGTTAAATAAGGAATAGATGCAGCACACCCCCATGAGTATGAAGACAAAATTGCCAAAGCGGTAAAGGCCTTGGCTCTCATATCTGATGTTCTGGCTGCTGACCAGATCACCGAAACCGATGGTACTGAAGGCCACAAAGCAGAAGTAAAGTGAGTCAAAGTAACTCCACCCTTCAATAGGTGTGTACATTGCAGAGGCACAGCAGGAAATGATGAGGGATGCTACACATAGAATCAGCATGACGTAGTACACGGAGGGCTTCCAGCCAGCCAGGCTGTCCACCTCGGAGGTCCCCGAGCCCCGCCGGCCGTTGTGAGGGAGGACCCCTTTCCTCCTCAGCTGCCTCTCGTGGCAGGACTTCATGACGTAGGCTATGACGGTGATCAAGCGCTCCAGGAACAGGTTAAAGAACAAAATGGTTCCTGCACATCCTATAAGGCCATAAAATATCAGAAAAATTTTGCCTCCAACGGTGGCTGGGGTGGTCATGCCAAACCCTGGAAGACAAAACAGAACAGTTGGAAAAAATAAACCTGTAGATATCTCGTCGGGAGCTTTGTCACATGCAGAACTGAAGAACTGGCAGTAAATCCCAGCTCAGCTCTGGGAAAAAACAAGGACACTCTCCCCAGCTGTTACCTGCTTGTGCTTGACCATGTCCCAGCGGTAAGGGGAAGGAAACTCATGCCAGCATGATTCCTCCAGAATCAGAACAGAACAAAAGCAGAAGAAAACACAAAAGAGCATTTAGTGGAGGCCTGAATTTTGGTCTTGTGCCTTGGATCATTTCCAGGCTCCGGGCTTATCACACCCTCTTCCTGCTCTCTGATGCTGTTCTGTACCACGGGTCTGACCTTGCAGGGTTCTGTCCCCACCAGATCTCTGTAACCCAAGGTGAAACTCTTCTGACCCTCACTTAGATCCTGCTGTAAATGTGGGTGGCACATCAGCCGCTATGCAGCACCCATCGCAGCCCAGCCAGGGAAGCCCAGGCTGGGAGCACATACTGGAGAAGGCAGCCCCTGACAGGGTCAACAGCCCCTCGTGGGGGTCACCTGCAGATGTTAGAGCTGTCCTGTGTCACATCCTGGTGTCTGTCACCCGTCATCAGCCCTCTATTAAATCAGCATTGCTGAAGTTTTCCTATTTCTCAGTGTCCCATTCCCCAGCTCAAGTCTCTATGTGAGTCTTAACCAAAGCCTCTTCCAGTCTCATTCCCTCTCGTGGGATTTCTCCAGTGTTTCAGTCTTCTCTCAAATCCCTCCCTTCTTAAAGCCTGCAAATAGTAATTTTGTTCTGGTTAAAACTATTGATAAGACCATCTTGCTTTAATAAGATATTACTAAAGAATAAAAAGTATGTCCAGAATGTCATTGAGCACATTGGAGTAATGCTCACGATAACTATGTTTGCTGAGGGGACACAAAGTGTGTGAAGAGACCTTGTTTCCAGCCATGCTGACCTGCGCTCGTCTTCCCTTCGCTAGAAACCTGCCACCAGCACAGACTCCCCCCTAACACTGCTCCTGCCTCGCATGGTGAAGTGACAGTCCTCGTGCCTTCACCCCTCTGGCATGGCCCTCGCAGAGTGACAGCCCCAAGCAGGGGCTTTGGAGGGTCTCCTTGTCTTCACCTGCATCCACAGCTAAACCTACAGGAGGCTCACGCTTCCTCATCCAATTCCTGTGCTAGAGAGAGTTGGGCTTCAGCTCTGCGCCGTGGGGAGCAGCACCATGAGACAAACCACACAGACAAAATGTGCTTTGTGACAGGACCTTTTTGCCTCTGTTCCCCTTGGCACACAACTATTTCTGCTCACTTTCTACCTTCCCTTTCCTCTCCATGACCTGATCGCCCCATAATCCTAGTTCTGATCCTTAGTTTCTGCGCAGTCTGCCTTATATGCAAGTCGTGACCTCCACCCTGTGGACAGATCCATAAAGAACGACGGCCGAGGGGAACCTCTCTGCGACTGGTGGGATCTGCCCCAAGCAGCCATGGGGGCTGCCGTGTCCCTGGCACACCCTATGCTCGGCAGAAGAGAAGGAGCTGGAGGCTGGGCAGAGGCTGAAAGGTGGGGAGCATCGAGCAACTGCCCTGGGAAGAGAAGGGTCATTCAGGCTCGCACCTCCAGCCTGGCATTATGCCTCTGGGCTGCTTCCCCCAGGCCTCTCTGGGAATCCTGCCACTGGCATCACAGCCAGAGCCCGAGCTCCTCAGGTTCCTTTGTCTAGGATTTTGTCTCTGAGCTCAGTTTTGCGTGGGTAAAAACCCCCTAGCGAAGGCTTTTCAAAGGCACCCACTGGGGGTTGGACTCGATGATCTTTAAAGATCCCTTCCAATCCAAACGCCTCTACGATTCATCTGGGATTTTGAACCAGGCACGATGGGAAATGCACGGTGAGCTATAAATACCAAAAGATGCAGAACATTGATCCAGAGAGGCAGTGAGGCTCTGACCGCCTCTGCACCCCTTGTCAGTTCCTCCTCTTCAGCAGAGCCACTGTTTTGACCTCCTGGAGTAAATGTAATCTTTTCTTCCTCTTTCTATTTCCAAATCTCGATACGTGGCACTCACTAACACTTCCAAAGAAGCACTAAACTGGAAAACCTCAAAGCAGTACAAAGATTTTAATTTAGTGAGTATTTGTCAAAAATGAGCTATAACCTTTTAGTTCCACAAAAAATGTCTATTCCTGAAATCACAGAATCACAGAATATCAGGGATTCGAAGGGACCTCAAAAGATCATCCAGTCCAATCCCCTGCTGGAGCAGGAACACCTAGAGCAGGTCACTCAGGAACGTGTCCAGGCGAGTTTGGAATGTCTCCAGAGAAGGAGACTCCACAACCTCCCTGGGCAGCCCCTGCCAGTGTTCAGTCACTCTCACTGTGAAGATGTTTTTCCTCATATTTCAGTGGAACCTCCTCTGTTCCAGCTTGCACCCATTGCCCCTTGTCCTATCACTGGGTGTCACTGAGAAGAGCCTGGCTCCATCCTCCTGACACTCACCCCTTCCATATTTATAAACATTAATAAGGTCACCCCTCAGTCTCCTCCAAGCTCAAGAGACCCAGCTCCCTCAGCCTTTCCTCCTATGGGAGGTGCTCCACTCCCTTCATCATCTTGGTAGCCCTGCCCTGGACTCTCTCCCTGTCCTTCTGGAACTGAGGGACCCAGAACTGGACACAATATTCCAGATGGGGTCTCACCAGGGTAGAGTAGAGGGGGAGGAGAACCTCTCGTGACCTACTAGTGACACCCCTTCTAATAGACCCCAGGATGCCATTGGCCTTCTTGGCCATGTGTTTCCATGTATTGGGCCACACGATGCCTGGTTCACTTCGACCAGGGCAGTACTACAGCTGGGATGCTTTATACAGAGTAGGAGTTGTTTGACAGTAACTCTGTTTTTCTCCAAATGGATTCCTGGCACGATTGAAATATTCATAAATCCAAGTAAAAGTTGAGGAATGGTTTCAGCCAAGAAACGCGGGAGGGCAAAACGGTGAAAAGCTGAAACAGCTGACATGAAATGAAATGTTCTCTTTTGGCATTTCTGTGATAAAACTTTTCATTTGCAAATATCAATCACCTTTTTCATTAAAAAAGAAAAAAATCAGTCGGAAGAAAAAAGAATGGGAAAAAAAACACTTTGAAAAATCTTTCAGATTTTTAGTTTTACAGTCTTAAAATGGAACACGACATTTCACTAATGATCAAATCAAACCTGTCAAAAATTTCATTGTATTTTATCCTTCTGAAAGACCTAAAGCAAATCTGTTCCTATACAACTTCAGATTAAGTTTTCTTCCTATTTTTCCCTGCTGCTCACCGAAGTGGAAATGTACTCCTTGTTAATTTCTGCTACAAAATCGCTATCCTTGGTGGGATCTGCCTCTTTCCCAAAACTTCTGTAAGGAAAAATGTGGGTTATTCATGGACAACGATGTACAGCAACAGGATCTGCTCTTGCTTTAGGACAGTTACTGGTGATGTGCAAACACAGAGGATCTAGGTATAAGTCAACTCTCTCATGAGCTGGGTGAAAGCTCTCATACCCAAACTCCCCTCTTTAACCCGAGGGCACGGAAATAAGCCTGTTGTCTGGGATCACACACGTAACTCGAGCGTCAGAGGAGCCATGAGCTGTTCTCTCTGACAGCAAAGACAACTCTTAGCACAGCAATGTCTCTCCTGGGTGCAGGTATCTCTGTAAGCCCTGGAGGTGTGGAGATATCTCCACACATCCTCTCTGCATCCTGGATCTGCTCAGGGCTTGTGGTTGCTCTCTTACATGGAAAGCCATGAACGGAGGCTGATGCAGAGCCGGGTGACATCTCCACATGAACCAGGGACCTGCACCCTCACCTGAGCTGCACCTGGGTTCCCCCAACGAGACACAGCATTAGTTTCTCACCATATATTTTCCAGAATGAGACACTACCAAAAGTATTTATCCCCTCTTCTGCTTCAGATACTCTACAGGACTAAAAACAAATCAATTCCCTGCTCCGCTTGGAAAATGCCTTTTTCCCCTTCCCATTATAGAAAAGGAGAATGGAGTCTGGGGTGCCACTAGAGCATGAGAAAACTGAAATACTGCAGCAGTTAAATGTTTTTCTTTTGCAAAAATGTAATGTGAAAAAAATGCCTGGCAGGTCTGTCTGTAGCACCTCAGACATGCCACAGGAGATGCTACCTGCCTGACAACTCAACCAGAGCGGAATGGGCCACGAGGCATCTGAATTACTATTCATATGGTTGAGGCAGCATTTTTAATCCAAACTATTTGACTTTTGCAGCTGAAATATGTCAGTTTGAAGTCTTGGCGCAACGGTGGAACACCTACTGCTCTGCCTGGTGTCCTTCTCCAGTCCCTGCACCATCCCCAGGAGAATCACACTTCCTGTTTTCCTGTTGGGGTACCCCAGAACTGGACCTTATTTCCACAGCCATGACCCGCTTCTGAGCTGCCCTCTCTTTGTAAGAGAACCTACAGCCTTACAAAGAGCAGACCCTTCATTTCCAATCCCTTAAAATGTCAACCAAAGGCAAAGGCCCTATAAATTCAATGGCTGCAGGATTGTGCACGCAGCCTTGCCAGGACCTTGTTGCTGCCTGCCTGAGGTAGCTGAGTGGTCATGTGTGAGTATTTCCACCCTGGAATCCTAAGATGAGGTTTATTCAGACTTGACCAACACAGTATTGGGCACCTCAGCACAAGAGAGATCTGGAGGGGCTGGAGTGAGTGCAGAGGAGGGACACGGAGCTGGGGAAGGGCCTGGAGAATAAATCTTATGAGGATCGATTGAGGGAGCTGGGACTGTTTAGTTTGAGGAAGAGGAGGCTGAGGGGAGACCTCATCCCTCTCTTCAACTGCTTGAAAGGGCATTGTAGAGAGGTTGGTGCTGGTCTCTTCTCAAGGGCAATTAGCAATAGAGCAAGAGGGAATGGCTGCAAGCTGCAGCAGGGTAGGGTTAGGCTGGACATTAGGAAAAAATTCTTCCCAGAAAGAGTGGTCAGTCAGTGGAATCAGCTGCCCAGGGAGGTGGTGGAGTCACCCTCCCTGACTGTGTTTCAGAGTAGATTGGATGTGGTGTTGAGGGATCTGGTGTAGGAGAGAACTTGTAGAGTAGGACTGATGGTTGGACTCGTTGATCCCAAGGGTCTCTTCCAACCCAAATGATTCTGTGATTCTATGATCTTTCACAGCTGCAGGTCATGCTTATCAGAAACTGTAGGCTCCTGGTACAGTTGTTGGGAACTCAACCATCCAAATGCATGCTACAGGTGTGTCACTAAGCCTTCCCAGTTGCTTGGCTTTTCTTACAGCAAAAATGATGGGTTTAGAAGCAATTGCTGTATTTCTGCTTTCCACCCACTGCAGGTGTGGCCGTCCCTGTTCCAGCTGCCAGCTGAAGGGTGTCAGCTGCCCTGGGATTAGAGACCTTGGGCAAGCAGGACCGAGCTGCCAGGACACCAAATCACCGTGCTGGGTCAGACCCCTGTCTTTGACAGTGAAATAATCTAAGAAAACATGAATGGGGAAGAAAATATGAAAAGAGTGATTTTTTTCCCTGAGGTATCTCAAAGACATCACGTTTAACAATTTCATCATCAATCCTGTCAAATCCCTTTTTCAAATAATTTCTACTCTTGGTGTCCGTTATACCTGAAGCAGTGAAGTTCCACAGTGTAATTATGCTTTGTGACAAAGAAGTCTTTGTCTAACCTGCTGCCTGACAATTCCTTTCAGACTTCTCACTGTTTGCAGGTAGCTGGAGCAGTCACCATTTCCCACACACATTCTCCCTTTGTCCCCCCTTCTGATTCTACAGACTGCTGTTATTTCCTTCTTTTTCATTTATTCCCCAGTCTGAGGAATTCTCTCACACTTATTCTCTAGTTTTCAGTCTAAGACATACTTCTAACCAGCCCTATTACCTCTCTTGTTTCTTTTCTGCCTTGATAGCCTTTCAAGGCTAAAGGAGCAGGACCAGAACCACACGCAGCATTTGCAATGCACAAGTTCTTGGAGTTTATGCAGGACACACTGCTGTGTCGTGCTTTGCTCTCTTTTTTCACAGGAATTGCTGTTTGCCTTTTTATTTTACTTTATTTGACCACTGAACCGATACTTGCAGCAACCTGAAAGTCCCACAGCAGGTCTTAGTCCCCTTGATGGCTGTCTTGGAGCTCTTCCATGTCTGGCTGTAGCTACATCTACCATTTCCCATGTGCATTACTTTGCATTTGTCACCACTGAATTCCATCTTTTGGGGTTTTTTTCTTAGTTATTCAGTAATATGAGATTTTTCTACAGTTCATTATAGGCCTGAATACTTCTCTGTCCTAAGGAAATGTCATTATCTATTTATTTATCTCTCCATCTTACGCTGTTTATGACTGTTGAAATGTGCAGGCGTCAGCAAAGAGCCTCAGAGGCCCTTTTTGTTAATCTGCTTCCATTCTGAAAACTGAGTACTGATCCCTGGACTTCTCTTCTGTCCTCGTTAAACAGGTAACTATCAGCGATAGGACTCCACTTCTCATCCCGTCAGAGTTTCATTTCTTTAGAGGCTTTTGACGAAGATGTTTGAGAAAAAGCTTTTGGAATGTGCAGGTAAGCTGGACTTTTTGTAGAGACGTGACTTCCCTCTGCAAAGTGTATCACCTTTGTGGAGTCCCTCAGGGATCAGTACTGGGACCGGTACTGTTCAATATATTCATCAATGACCTGGATGAGGGAATAGAGTGTACTATCAGCAAGTTTGCTGATGACACCAAACTGGGAGGAGTGGCTGACATGCCAGAAGGCCGTGTTGCCATTCAGCGGGACCTGGACAGGCTGGAGAGTTGGTCGGGGAGAAATTGAATGAAATAGAACAAGGACAAGTGTAGAGTCTGGCATCTGGGCAAGAACAAGCCCAGGTACCAGTAGAGGTTGGGAAATGACCTGCTGGAGAGCAGCGTAGGGGAAAGGGACCTGGGGATCCTGGTGGACAGCAGGATGACCATGAGCCAGCACTGTACCCTCATGGCCAAGAAGGCCAATGGCATCCTGGGGTCTATTAGAAGGGGCATCGTTAGTAGGTCACGAGAGGTTCTCCTCCCCCTCTACTCTACCCTGGTGAGACCCCATCTGGAATATTGTGTCCAGTTCNTCTGATCTAGGTGTTGCTCTTTCAAGGTCCCTTCCAATCCCTGATATTCTCTGATTCTGTGTAATATATTCTTGTTTACAACTTCCTAACGTGCCTCTGCAGAGAACAGCCTTACTGGCCAATGCTTTCCAGGAATGTATTTGCAGCCTTTTCTACAAATTGCTGTTATATTTGCTATCTTTTCTTCTCCTTGCTCCAATTTTAGGCTATAAACCATACTTAGTCAAGCAGCCGTTTTGTGTTTGACTTATTTTACAAGTCCTGCCTGAAAACCTTCAGTCCTGGCAGCTGGAAGAAGATCACTCAAATATGAGAAACAGGAAAAACCAACAGTCAAATATACTGAAAGGATATGACTTAACAAGCAATTAGAGCAGCAGCCTGATCCATACAGTGTAACAGCAGAAGAGAAACAAGTTAAACTGGTGGCCTGGGAAGCAAATATAGAATGAAATTATGAAATCATATAAAAGAGGAAATAAAAGCAGTGGCTGAAACTTGGAGATTATGTGAAAATACAAGATTGCTTCTTGTGATGAAGAAATAAAACCAGGAAACAACTGCAGGAAAAAAAGATGCTAGTGTTTTTTTGTTATGGTATGAGAGAACGCTGATGAAATTTAGTGAACTTGATTTTACAGGTTGGGCAATGTGTCCTGGAAAAGAGTAATTTCAAGCAGATATTGAGATTATAGTTAATCAAGTGAGAATCAGATCACTCTGCCTTGTGAAAACTAAATGGTTTTAAGGTACTGAAAAGTGTTTTAACCAATTTGTCTGCAAATAGGGCACTATGTTATCACCACGGGTAGATATGCCTGACATACCCTAACTTTACCAGCCCAGCAATGAAGAAAGCCTTCTTGGTAAAAATTTCAGATTTCTACCCTGAAATCAGTATGATACGATTTGCTGTGTCCCCTCGTGCCTTGACTGCTCTGAACTGGTGGTATCTTTCCTAATATTCAGCTGAAATGAGCAACTGCATTCCTTGGAGCTTCAATTCTCCTTCCCTTACAGTGGTTTGGTTTTTGTCATATATTGCTCAAGCAATAATTCAGATTTGTTTGCCGTATATTCGTACTAATTCCGAATTTCTCTGTAGCAGAGTTACATTATCAGAGGCTGGCAGGAATTTAAACTCCAAATAAGGCTCAGTAAAAGTTTTCTAAAGCACTGCACACCTCCCACACAAAAAAAATCTGCAGCAAAACTTCTAATATAACGACTCTTACTGCAAAGTGCTCTAAAATCCACCTGCGGGTTCAGGTTCTAGCGTGTGCCTGTTCCAAGAGGAGACACATTGACAATATAATACAATCAGGCTTCATGATTTCCTGAAGCAAGCTCTGGGCATAAGCAAAGAAAAGCAAGCAGCTGGAATTCTTATCACTAGCCAGTTGGATAAGGACTGAGGTCCCACAGGAAGTTCCCCCAAAGCAGGAGGTAAATATTGACTAACATTAAGCAAATATTCATCTCAGTCCAACAGTAGCATGCCTATACTGAAATCTAACAAGAGGAAACGGGCATCAATTTTCAAGAATCAAGCAACTCTACCAAAAAATGTAGTTTCTCCAATTTCTTTCCTCAACACCTTGATTTATCAGCCTTGGAAGATCCAGAAAAGCTGAATTAGAACAGCCTCCAAAAGCCAGACCCCTGGGAGGAGGCCGTGCAGCCGTCCCACCCAGCCGTTCTCTGCCCACGTCCCCGTCACATCCCTGTTTCCCAGA
Source organism: Jacana jacana (assembly GCA_013400555.1). Taxonomy (NCBI): domain Eukaryota; kingdom Metazoa; phylum Chordata; class Aves; order Charadriiformes; family Jacanidae; genus Jacana; species Jacana jacana. The sequence continues at coordinate 379,131 of VZTM01042045.1, forward strand.
CACATCCTGGGGGACACAGCGCAGGGGACTCGTGCCACCCCCATCCTGGCCATGTCACATGCAGAACACACAGCCCCCGCCTACTCCAGGCCAGTTATAGGCTGTTTCATCTTCTCTGTTGCAAAGTATTCCAGTGCTACCAATTGCTTTAAGTGTTTCTCCTGGAGCATTACCGACACTGATCCCCCTCTGCCTGGCGCTACACGGTTCAGCGTGTATTTTAATTCTAGATGGCCTGACATTCACAGGTTACATTAATTAAACCTTCATTTTTCATTTCCTGGTACGCCTGATGCCATGAAAGAGTGTGAGGAACAGTTCATCAATCCTAATCCCTCATGAATGGAGCCTGGAGCTCCAAGTATGGGGGTCTTTCTGGGTGCAGGAAGACTCGGACCGGACATACAGATTGTGCATTTAATTCTTGGACCATGAGATCGGGTCTTTCTACTGCTCCCCAAAACATCTCTCTTTCCTGAGAGGTTTTTTGAATGTGTGGAGTTTGCTGCTCCTGCCTTCCCCACAAAGAGGAAGCGGGTAGAAAGAGGGGGAAACACTATAGCAACAATAATGAATCACTGTGATGTTTGAAATATAAATATCAGCACGAAGCAGCTTTGCAGTTTAACCTTTGCTCAGAGCTCTCCGTCTGTGATGTGGTGGCTCTATTCCTAACGCATTTTCTGGGTATTTGATTAACTCTTTTCCTTGTTTTTCTCTGTAAACTCTACTTTGGTCATGACTCACTGGGGAAATGATGAGTATCACTAGCAGAGCAGTCACTCGAAAATGGATGAAGATAATGAGAGGCGTGAACCAAACTAAATAGGACCAAGACTTTCAACTGCAGTGAAAAGACCATCAGGAAAATCGTAATTAGGAAAGAGAAGTGCACAAAGTCTTAGATACCTGCAAAGATGGTGATGCTCCTTGCCCCAGACACACTCTGCACTGAACTATCTACGCAAGGGTATTTTGTGCTTCTAGAAGAGAGGCGGAAGAAACAGCTCTCAGAGAAGTTGTACCCCAAAGACTTTAGAAGGAAAATGTCCTGGACTGAGTACTGTTCCTACAGAGTGCAGACATTGTTTGGCAAACTTCCCTTCTGCCATGCTGGCCTATGCTGGTGCTGTTGGAGCTCAACAAGCAGCCCTCGGAAAACTCTAGTTCTGCAGGAGTAGTTGTCACCCACAGGAACTCTTGTAGGAAGATCTAAAGCACTCTCAAATCATGTCACATCTCTCCCCTTATGACACTGCTATTTCAGCAAGACTATAAGAGCCCTGTTCTAGAAAGAAATGGGGACATTAAGTCCTTCCCAGGAACAGAAGAAAAGACATGTTGCTGTGAAGATTTCCACTGCGCAAGAGGAGGTGTCCATGGGAGCAGACATGGGGCTGTCATGGGTACCTGGCAGAGGTAAACTCGGACTTTGGTCAAACTCCTGACATGAAAAAGCAATGTCCAGTGTGGTTCATTTTGCTAGGTGTGGGGAGAAAAAGAGACAGAAAACCACACACAAGCACACCTCTGTGATTTCCCATCAGTGGAAGCTCAGCATCTGAACTGTGTGGCTGGCCGGTGACACTGGCCGGTGACATTTTCTTACATTCATACAGGTTGTCAGATCCATTCATTTCTTGATGCTCCCTCTGACTATGAGGGCAGAATGAGCCAGCTGCCTCCTGAAACTCTACTGCAGCAATTATTTATCATAGAATGGTTTGGGTTGGAAGAGACCTTAAAGATCATCAAGTTCCAACCCCCTGCCATGGGCAGGGACATCTCCCATCAGAGCAGGTTGCTCAAAGCCCCATCCAGCCTGGCCTTGAACAATTCCAGGGATGGGGCAGCCACAGCTTCTCTGGGCAACCTGTTCCAGTGTCTCACCACCCTCACAGGAAAGAATTTCTTCCTGAAATCTAATTTCAATCTCCCATCTTTCAATTTCAAACTATTACCCCTCATCCTATTGCTGCACTCCCTGGCAAAGAGTCCCTCTCCAGCTCTCCTGTAGGCTCCCTTCAGACACTGGAAAGCTGCTGTAAGATCTCCCCTAAGCTTTCTCTTCTCCAGGCTGAACAACTCCAACTCTTAGCCTGTCTTCATAGGAGAGGTGCTCCATCCCTCTGATCATCTTTGTGGCCCTCCACTGGACCCGTTCCAACAGTTCCATGTCCTTCCTGTGTTGAGGACACCAGAGCTGACACAGTACTCTAGGGGGGGGTCTCATGAGCACAGACTAGAGGGGTAAAATCACCTCCTGCAACCTGCTGGCCACGCTTCCTTTGATGCAGCCCAGGATGGGATTGGCTTTCTGGGCTGCCAGTGGGCACTGACGGATTGCGTTGAGCTTCTCACCCACAAACAAATTGACCAAATATTTGACAAAATGATATTTTATCAGGGCCCGCCTGGTGTGTGGCAGCATTCACCTCACTGGCAATGCTATTTTCTCATGCAGATGGCTACATGGTGCAGGAGGGCTCAGCCTGCCCAGGAAGGCAGGGGATGTACGGCTGTAACATCTTTGTGCTATACGCTCTTCTGTTTCCAGATCTGCCTGCCCAAGCAAGCCCTGCACCTCCCACCCAGGCATCCCAAGCACTCTGTGGAGCTGTAAGAGCTGGCAATGTCTCCAGGGCTATCAGAGCTGAGTCATATCTGCAGATAAACTGCTTGTTCACTGAGTAACCAGCTGCCTGGTGACCTGGGACCCTGCCTTGAGCGCCACCGCTGCTGCTTCCTTCTGCACTGGTCTGCACCTGCAATGTCACACTGAGAGATGTAACCTTCTGCAGAGCTCCTCACAGGGTTAAGTCTCTTCCTAAAGGCCAATATTGATATTGAAATTAATGATATAAGATGTTTTTACGAAACAAGAAGTATGGTTAGGCAGGTACAATTTCCATTTTAGAGAAAGGACATGGGCCTGTTGAAACAGATCCAGCAGAGGGCCACAAAGATGATCAGAGGGCTGGAGCACCTCTCCTATGAAGACAGGCTGAGAGAGTTGGGCTTGTTCAGTCTGGAGAAGAGAAAGCTCCAGGGAGACCTTAGAGCAGCCTTCCAGTATCTGAAGGGAGCCTGCAGGAGAGGGACTCTTTGTCAGGGAGTGTAGTGACAGGACAAGGGGTAACAGCTTTAAATTGGAAGGGGGGAGATTTAGATTAGATACTGGAAAGAAATTCTTTCCTGTGAGGGTGGTGAGGCACTGGAACGCGTTGCCCAGAGAAGCTGTGGATGCCCCATCCCTGGGTGTTCAAGGCCAGGTTGGATGGGGCTTTGAGCAACCTGGTCTGGTGGGAGGTGTCCCTGCCCAGGACGTGGGGGTTGGAACTTGATGATCTTTAAGGTCCCTTCCAACTCTAACCATTCTATGATTCTCTATATATTGAGGTGGGTTTCTTTTTTTCCCTCTCTAACTTGTTTGGAGAGTTCTCAGACCTGGCAGACAGCACTCTCGCCATAGTTTCACTGAGGCTGAAGGAGAGGAGGAAGATGCTGCTTTGAGGATAGCACAGGTCTCATGCTCAGTCTGTGCCACCATGGGGATATAAAAGACCTGTGGTTTGCACATAACATCCCTTTGCCTCTGAGAAAAGCCTTCTGAGAACCCAATCGTGTAACACAGACACCTCGCCGAGTGGGTGAATGGGACTTTGAGGGCAGAAGCAGCAACATCTTGGGGCTTTCACCAATTTGTTTGCTGGAGAGCAGAAGAAAAGCTGGTTCTGTTCTAGTGTAAGTGAGGCAATGTCTGTATTTAACACAGCAAAGTTCAGCTCACAGGGAGTCCCTGCTAAAACCAGAGTGGAGAGCTGGGTACCTGCTACTGCCCTTCGTCTCCTTTCAAATACACAGACCGCATCTTCTGCCTTGAAGAGAAACCCAGCTTAAGAAAAGCTTCCAGCGTTAAGAAATCTAAAAGTAAAAAGAGTTCTATAAAAGTAAAAAAGAAAAATGCTGAAGGGACAACACTGGATCAAAAAAATACAATAAAAATTTGATTTTAATAGACAGCAACTTTACGGGTCTGTTGATACCTCTGTTATAAAGTCTGTGTAGCCCTTAAGTAATACATAACTCTTTGGGAGAGAGAGGCTCTGTAATTTTCATTACTGTCAGTTTTTTGTATGAGATAATTTATGAGAACCCTGACATTCTGCTTTATAGAATTAAGATTATATTTTATTTAAAGTTCATTTGAGGTCTTGTGTAAGAAATGTACACAGCCTTGTTACAGCTCCTGTGCTACCATAAATTCAAGGTATAAATATTTTACACCTACATTCTGGTTTCCCTTTGTAATTTTTCTGTAGCTTTTGAAGCCTGAGGTGCTATGCTCAGTGCCCTTCCATCATCCCTGGATGGGTCTGGAAGCCTGGATACCTTTTGCATTACTACAGGGATAGAACAGGGCTCAGTTTGGAAAACACATGATTATTTTCAAACTTATTTGTGACTTGTTCAACAGCCATTTAAAGGTTTGTGGAGTTTTGATTTAGTCTTAAAGCACAGACATATTTATGCAATAATCTAATTTTTTTTTGATGTTTGTGTCGAATAGTTAATTAAATATTAATGTTTTGTATTAAAAGGTACTTAAGCTCTATCTGGGGGTGCAGTACTGCACCTGCCCCATCCTGCCCACTCCTCAGAGCCAGCCATCACAAGTTTGGCAGGCTCGAAACGGCAGAACAATATTGGTAACTCTGCTGGGGCTGCAACCGAGTGCTCAATTACATCCAGCCTCCTGCTTCCCCGACCCTGGGAGGGCAGTAAGGGTTCAGTCCCTGCCGCAGAGGCCAGCATCCCCCTCTCTCCTTCTTAGACACATCAAGCACCAATAGTGACACCAAGCCCACCTTTGTGAGGGCTCAGAGCCCTCTTTGGATGCAAACCTGCACAGGTGCCTCCCCCAAGACAACCTGGAACCTGGTGTGGAAGCGTTCTCAGCAGCTTATGCCTTGGTACAGGTATGGCAACAATGCTGAGTGTTAGCTCTGCGTTCTTTTTGATGCCTTGATCAAAGGGGGATGCTAAAGCAGTGCTGTTTCTCTTGTTCAAAGTATATAAATTAAAAATAATTAGATTACTGTGTGCTGGAAGAATTTCACAGAATCACGGAATGGGAGGGGTTGGAAGGGACCTTTCAAGATCATCTCATCCCACGCCCTGCCAAAGCAGGGTCACCCTGAGCAGGTTGGACAGCCATGCTGCCAGGTGGGTTTAGAACATTTCCAGAGAAGGAGGCTCCACACCCTCTCCAGGCAGCCTGTTCCAGGGCTCTGGCTACCTCAAAGTGAAGAAGCGCCTCCTCATGCTGAGATGGAATTTCCTGACCTTGGTTGTTCCAGCAATGAGCATAAGCAAGGGCCTCTTTGCACCATCCCTTGGTCTAATCAGGTCTTATCACTGGGAGAGCAAACAGTCTCTGAACAATGTGCTGTTAATTTCAGAGTTTAGTTAGTTAGAAGAGGCCCAGCTAAAAAAGTGAAACTACTGAACAGAAAATTGGTTTGTTTTACCTCAAACTAGGACATGATCCCAGAAGGGTATGCTCAGAAGACAGGTACGTACTGTATACACTGGGTAGATGAACTGTCCGTGTTGTGTTGAAGCAGCAAACCCAGACCTAAAGGTCTTTAAGTGTGACTGAAACAGGGATTATAAATACTACTTTGACAGGCTCAGAGACCATGAATGCATTCATATATATATGAACCTGCCAAATATATGTGTTTCTATCTGCATCAGATAAGGATGTGCCTGCAAGATGAATACATATATGCGTATAGAAACCTTTTTTTTTGGTTCATTAGTCTACCAGACTAACAATAAGCAGTAACTTCAAGCCATAATTCATCTTGACAGGATAATACTTTATCTGAATTGTGAACGTAATTAACACTGTTGCAAGGGCTTGTTTTCAGTCAGTCAGTCTGTGTAAACAGCATTACTTCAGCTATTAAGGAATAGGAACATAATGTTGTGTACTAATTAAGCTATAGGTTCATCTACACCAAAATCTTCCATTTAAATAGTACAACTTGAAGGGGAGGGGAGG
>VZTM01042045.1:385731-418982 GCA_013400555.1 Jacana jacana
AAGGGAAGGGAAGGGAAGGGAAGGGAAGGGAAGGGAGAGAAAAGGAAGCTGGACACTGATAAAGAAAGCTAATTTTGGGTAACATGAAAAAATAGTATATGTCTGTGTGTGTTGGTGTGTGATTACATTTTTCGAAGCAATTTTTGAGGCTTATCTTGATAGCAGAGAGGAAGGTTGGGAGCCATCACCACCAGAACCACCCTGTGCCAAGGGCCTCAGCATTGCTACCTCCAAGGAACAGAAAACCTCATCCAGAAATGAGGCTAGCCTGATGCTTGGCTACATCAAACTGAAGGACAGATCAAAGAAGCACAGCATAAAAGACAGCACAAACACCACTTCAGTTCCTCAGAGACTGACAGACAGCCCCTAAAAGCTAAGAATAAAGACAAATAATTCAGAGTTCCCGAGCAGGTGCTGCAGGGACTGCAAATGCAAACCAAGGAGCATAAGCTCACACGTATAGAAAAGGCTGTTGGTAGGGCCTGTAGTAAGTTTTTTGTAATATTCTGTATAAAAGCGTAAGCAGACACTAATAAATTAAGGAAAATGAGAAAAACTGGTAGACAATGCTGATGGCAAACATAATCAGAAATTTCAGTGAGTATCTACCACTGGAGAACTGGTGAGAGAGAACTGACAACTGTGCAAGCACTTGTGAGGAGCACACGATGTTGAGCACCAGATCAGCTTTGCATTTCTTATGCACTGAGCTGAGTCTCAAAAGCTAGGAGCTATGAAGGAGACAAAGGCTCTTCCTCACCCTTTTTGACATTTTGAATGCAAAAACTTATGCTGGGAGTGCTGGGTGGGTGCTGAAAGATGGACACCTGGAATTAAAACCCGAGTTTGTGAAGCCATTGTAGAATCACAGAGTGATCTGGGCTGGAAGGGACCCTTAAAGATCATCTCTTCCAACGTCCCTGCCATAGGAAGGGACATTTTTCACTAGATGAGACTACTCAACCTGAATAATGTCAGGCTACTCCCAAGAATACATCACCTCCAAAAGAAGTGTTATTGCCAGGAGGTGCAAAAATGCCCAGACAAACTATGGACAGTTTAGAAAAGAGAAAATATATATAAATATCCAAGAAATACGACGGCAATAGAGAGCACAGTGAATTTTGGCTTGGAGAAAAGTCATTGCAGAAATGGTGTGCTGGCTTCTATCTGCAAGGTGACAAGGCTTATAGTTCTGTTTTCAAAACGTCTGCCTTTTTCAAAATGCAAGGACTTGCCCTAAATGTCATGCAGGAGTCCCTTCCTGTGAAGCCAGAGACACTCTCTTAGTGACAGCTCCAGTGGTGTGTATCTGTAAGACAAGCCTCAGTCCACTGACCCAGCCTACTCACGATTTTACAGATCCAAACATTTATGTATTAAAGGGCCCATATGTAAAATAGGACTGAGAGGTCCACACGGTGCTACTGCAAATCCTCCACAGCAACTTTGGCTTGCTCCTGAAGTATGGTGCCATTGCAAATGTTAAACAAAAAGCCAACACAGTATCTACTGCAAGGGCTGATTCTCTTCTTACCTATCTGGATGGTGACCCATCCTGTTCTCTGGCATACTCAAAATCTCAGCATCAACTGCCTTACCCACACAAACCATGAAACAAGAACAAGACAAGAATTGTAGAATCATTCAGGTTGGAAGAGACCCTTGGGATCATCGAGTCCAACCATCAGCGCTATTCTACAAGCTCTCCCCTACACCAGATCCCTCAACACCACATCTAATTGACTCTTAAACACAGTCAGGGATGGGGACTCCACCCCCTCACTGGGCAGCCCATTCCAGGCTCTGACCACTCTTGCTGGAAAGAATTCTTTCCTAATGTCCAGCCTAACCCTACCCTGCTGCAGCTTGCAGCCATTCCCTCTTGTTCTATTGCTAATTGCTCTTGAGAAGAGACCAGCACCAACCTCCCTACAATGTCCTGATCAGCACCAACCTCTCTACAATGCCCTTCCAAGCAGTTATAGAGTGATGAGGTCTCCCCTCAGCCTCCTCCTCCTCAAACTGAACAGTCCCATAGAAGCCATGTCCAAACCAGTTTGCCATAGGTGAAAAGGAAGCAGTGCTGTGATACGGGGCATAATGCACATGCTGGAAAACAGGTGCCAAAGCCTGTGTCACAGTGGAATCTCTTGTAAAATGAAAAGTCTGATAAAAGAGTTGAAGAGAGGGAGCTTCTCAGACTTCCATTACAGCCTCATTTTCTTCTGAAAATAAGTTTTGTGAACTACATAGAAAAATACATTATTTTTTTTTTTACCCTGCCAGCAGCTGAAGAAATTAATGGTTTCAAAGTCACAGCAACTTTCTTAACAGGTGGCAAAGTATCTCCAAAGGACAGTTCTAAATGAACAGGAAAAGATTAAGCTTTTATGCTGCTGTGTTTTCAAAAAATTCTAACATGTACAATGCAGAAGGATACAGACAGGCAGAGATAAAAAATTACCACATTTCAACCAAAAAAAGCAGATCATAACTGCCAAACTCCCACAAGTGCAAAATAAGAAAGAAAACCCCCCACCATGCTGTTGCTGTGTGTCTAGTGTGGTTTGAATATGTACCTGTATAAAAACGCTACGAGGCCAAGGAAGCTGGTCCAGTATCAAAATATGTTGTGAAACAACAGAAGGCAGCTGTGGACCAAGAACTGGTTGGCAATCATGCCACTGCAGTCAGCTTCACCAAGGCTGGTAGAGCTCCCAGGGTGCTGATGCTGGCATGAACGCTTTGGCTGACCCAGAGATGCCACATTTTGCTGCGTGCTGAGTGTTACCACCTCCCAGGATCGCTGGGAACACCTGAAAATGTGCATCACACACACTGGATTTGACCAAAAGACCCCTCTGTCCCTTCCTCACTGGACTCCTGGAAAGTGAAAACTGGCAAAAAAGATTTTTTTGCCCAGTGTATGATTTTTGTTTTAGATTTTAAAGTTGTCTTTGAATAAAATATCCCTTTAAAAAATGTCACAATGAATGTTTTCTTGAAACGGTTAAAGCAAAACTAACAAAGAATGAAACCAGCCACGAGCTGCCGTGCAGTCCCAAGAGCAATGTTTTAACTTAGAAACGTGACAAATATGTTCTTTCCTAGATGCATGTCTGGGCTTGCTAAAACATGTTTTTAGCTAATCTTGACACATTTATAGCTTTATGATTTATCTTTTACAAAACGCACCACTAAAAGTCCTTTTTAATACAAGCAGTGAAATAACAAGCTTTAATTATGCTCAAATGATAAATCCTCCTGGTTGATGTAAGGGGAAAAAAAATCCAATGCTATTCTGTGTTTCAGAGTCAATTAGATGTGGTGTTGGGGGATATGGTGTGGGGGAGAACTTTGTAGAGTGGGGCAGATGGTTGGACTCAATGACCCCAAGGGTCTCTTCCAACCAAAAGGATTCTGTGATTCTATGATTCTATCCATGAGTAACAGATGTTTTAAGTATCCAGTGTGAAACATAACATAAAATCCACTCTTACCTGAACACTTACTATATTGGAACAGCAGGTACTGTTCAGGGAGAGAGGAATGAAAGCTTTGTGACAAGTGAATACAAAGTAAATCCCACCCATCTGAATGAGGGTGCACTGATGGATGAGTCCATCAAGACCCCCTGCCACCCAAAGGAAATGTCTTTTTTGTGTAATATCTGTTAATTGCCCACGTTACAGCGATGGTGTGGGTAAGGCACTATCAGACAGACGACCTGAATACATTCAAGATAACCACTGGGTAGCAACGGCAGCTGATCCACGTTCATGTTACTTACCACAAAAAAGACATCGAGGTGTTGGAGCAGGTCCAGAGAAGGGCAACGAAGCTGGTGAGGAGTCTGGAGAGTAAGACTTATGAGGAGAGGCTGAGGGAGCTGGGGGTGTTCAGCCTGGAGAAGAGGAGGCTGAGGGGAGACCTTCTCGCTCTCTACAACTCCCTGAAAGGAGGGTGTAGAGAGGTGGGGGGTCATTCTCTTCTCCCAAGTCACAGGTGATGGGACAAGAGGAAATGGCCTCATGTTGCGCCAGGGGAGGTTCAGATTCGATATCAGGAAAAATTTTTACCCAGAAAGGGTTGTGAAGCAATGAAGTGAGCTACCCAGGGAGGTGGTCTGAGGCACCATCCCTGGAGGTATTTAAAAGACAGGCTGACATAGTGCTTAGTGACATGGCTTAGTGATGGTTTTTTTTTTTATCAGAGTGAGGTTGATGATTGGACTAGATGATCTCCAAGGTCCTTTCCAACCTAGACAATTCTGATTCTAGGATCTTCTGACTTTGAACTGTGGTTTTGAGCATGAAGATCTTTTCAACCTCCAATTACAAGCCCCTCAACAGACAGCACAATTTTTACAGCTGAAGTTTTAGCAGATTTTTCTACAGGAGATGTAACTTTCCCAAACATGACACCTCGTTTAGACAGCTACGTTCAAGAATTGCACTGCTGGTAACTGGTCCAGCTGCTTGAACATCTGCGTGTAGTCACCATGTAACCCAAGCAGTATATATATCAGTGAGAAAGGCCTCAGCAAGGCCTTCACCTCCTTCCCAAATCCCGGTGTGGATCCAGCCTGTAGTTTGCCACATTCGGTTAGATCTTCTCTAACTGAGAGGTTGAGCTTATTACAAGTCATTCTAATTTCCTCTTCCATGTCATTCAGTAAATTTGTTGTCAAAAAGACCTGGTTGTTGCTCAGGTAACCCAGAAACTCTATTTTTTATTGTGACAATGAGTTTTATTTACTTCCTAAATCCTACTTCCTACTTCTGCTCTTTTGTGTCACCAGATCTATTTCTAAAATAAGCCAACAGAAAACTGATAGCTGATCTACTGTTGCTTAAGTTAATCATCAGCCTTAGAAAGACACTGCATGAGTACTAGAGGCCACTGAAAACTTCACAGGAGGAAGAACAGTAACATTCTGTTGCAAACTATGTAATTGATGCAATTCCCAGGCAAAAAGAAAAAGTCAAACAGGACTGCTGACCAGCCCCTGTAATGCTAGGAGGGAAAATATTTGATTATACTTGATGCTTGACTGCCAGACAACAAACTGGAGCACAACCAGTTTGGAACTGGCTCACCCTTTAGAGTCACAGGGCAAAGGCACACAAGTCCTACAGGGATTTATTTTACCCAGGAAGTTTCCTCTTTTGCCCAAGCATCTTCTTAGACTTTCCTTAATGGCAGGTATGACAGCTAAAAGAAGTCAGAAAAACCCAGGTGTCAGCATCCTCTTAGCTTTCATGTTATTCACAAAAGATTGGGCAAATTGATGCATTATATCCTTGGCTATTTTGGAGATGCTCGTTTTTATGTGGCTCCCAAAAGAGCTGTAACATTGATAGGAGGCACTGATAATTCCCACCAAAACCACTGGTTCCAGGCAGCACAGGAGGAGGATGTGCCCAGCCTCTACTTTGCAATAAGTTTCTGCACAATATAATCCCTATAGATTTTTAGGATCTTGAGTCTCTGGGGTTTAAAATCCCAGTGCACTGCAGCAACTTCGCTAAAGCCTGTTCTGCTCTTTTCTGAAAGGTGATTGTGTCAGGGTCGTGTTTACTGACAGACACAATGCAGTTTGCCATAAGAGTCTGTCATGCAGTCCAGTAATATAGTTAGTGTTTATCCTTTAGGTGGGGAGGCAATGCAGTAGAATACATAAAATAATCCTCTGTAAGCGTTTGTTACTTGAGTACGTGCAGATACAGTCGGTTTAGATCTGTATTCATTTTTACTGAAGATGTTGGATAATCCCAATGAATAAAATCAATGGATAGTACTAAGCTATTAGCTGACAACCCATTGTATAAAAAGCATCACAAGACTGAAGCCTCACCTTGTCATCTTTGGGGCTTCTTTCATACGTATAATAACGCGGAGTTTACAGACTTGCTCACAACTGCTGTATCTATTGGATCATCCAAAGTAATTAATGAAGAAGTGCTTTTCAATGGCCTTTTCTTCTCAGCTGGAACATTTTAATCCCTGTCCTATTTGGAGCTCAGCAATTCTTCAGCCAGAAACAAGGTATTTTTTATAGTCATTATACCTGTATTCAATCTCTCGCTTAAGCTACCGTCCACGATGAACAGTTCAGCAGTAAAACAGCCGTTCACAAACCTTTCAAATATGCCTTTGATTGTAGGAAGAAGCCTCAAATGATCTGACTTTGAAAATGGCAGAGGGCAAACCATCCTCATAGACTCTTTCCCTTCTCTTGGAAAATTTGCAGGGAACAGTCCACAGGTGACAGACATTTGACAAATTTTGTACTAAAAGGCTTCAAACTCCCAACAAAATACTTCTAAGCAAAATGTGCTGTGGATCAGAAAAGGCATCTACATGAAGTTAAGAAGCTTAGAAGTTAAGCTTTGTTTTGTTTCTGCGACTGGTGAAGCAAAAGCTTTTAAGAAACTGCTTCAGAGGTTATTAAAAATGTCCCCTCTCAGTTTAAACTTCTTGGCATATGTGTCTTCTTCTAAAAAGGCTTTGAAGAACTTGGGTTCTTCAGCCCTTTGCTGCCTTTTCTTCTAAGCGAACACACAAGGAAGAGGAAACTTTGCCAACTGCAAAAAGTTTATGTTCCTTTCTAGAATTTAGGAAAACACATTTTCTCATCTCCTGTAAACCAAACCTAGTTCTTATTACTACCTAGAAGGCTGTCTACAGATAGAACAATGCATTCCTACCTCATTTCTAATCACTATGCATAAGGTCCCACACCCAAAGGGTTCCTATATTCTAGATAAAGAACCTAATGCAATAGACAACATGCTTCCCACATTCAGTTGAATTGCAATGTCAATGTTATGGGAAAGCTGAGAGAAACAAATAGGAAGGCAGAGCGTGGGTCAATACAACTATAGGCATGTGCAAAGCCTTCCCTAAAAACTCACTGGCAGTAAGAGAAGGGAGTTAAATTTTTCAATTCAACAAGATGCTTTGTCATTAGCAAATATTTGCTCTGTGTCAATCTGAACACCAAGGAGAATTCTGAATTATTATTAGTTCCTTACACATTTGCAGCCCCTTCATTATTGAAACATTTCCATATAAATTGTCCTTGCCATCTCCTCCTTGTCCTTGCAAGAAACACCCTTCCATTTCAGTAGGATGAAAGTCAGAGGGAGCTAATCAAATTGGATCTAATCAGCTTGGGCTGAAAATAGGATAAATGCTTGAACTTAGATGCTCATTACTTTTATTTCCATTAGGCAGGAAAATCCAGTTGGCCAAGCAGTAACTACACAGGAGTTTTAGTCAGTGTTCTGTACCCTTTGTATGAGACATCGTATCGGAGAAATTCACTGGGCAATCAGATTTTGGCCTTGACACAAACCATATTCTACAAATTAGACATAAATATATTAAGATAAATGGAATTATATTGTTTCTGCAGTGAGGTAAAATTTGATCCACAGCACTGGGATTCATTGGGAGCTACCTATTTATACAAAAAGAATCTTGTAGAGAGAAGCATAAAGGCTAAAAATAGAATGGTTACTTTTCCCAGCATTTTATCTTTTCTAGAAATTGGGGGGGGTTTGCCTGCTGTTATTGATGTGAAATTCCTGGAAATTGCTACTTACCTCTTAGGAAGTGAAGTTTTGCCATTAATTTTTGTGATGACAGCTGGTATCACATAGCAGAAACACACTATGGAAAGCAAAGGAATAGTGTAGACCAAGAACCATATATACTGATGTTGCATCCTACTCTTGTCTTTCCCTAGAAAGTCAAGAACTTTCCCCTTGAAGTCAGCACTAATATTCCTCTGACATTATTGGCTCAACGTGCACCAGCACCTGGGGGCTGGGGGGAGGAGGGAGGGTGGGGATGGGAAACAAGCCAGAAAAAGGGCACTAAAAATAGACAGGAGGTCATCATTCGGCTGCTACGTAAGAATTTTGGTGTAAATATCTTGAACTGCATTCAGATCTGGCCTCTACATCTCCTGAAGGAGACACTGGAGTTAAGGTAAAAGAAGGATGAATCAATTGGTTAAGGGAACAAAGTAGCTTTTTTTCTGAGAAAAGAACTTCTCTATTTAAAAGGAAATGGGCTGAGGCCAGATATGATTAAGGGTTGCAAAATCCATGCACCAGAAAAGCAGAGCCAGGGTGTGATAGTGACTAGATCCTGAAATACCAGAACTCATTTGATGGAAACAAGTATGAAACTACTTTGAAATTTAAATAAAGCTCTTCTTTACACAAAGGGTTTTGAATGTCTAGAATCTGTCTCCAAAGGAGACCATACAGGCACACATTATGAGCAAACTCAAAAAACAGTTGGACAGATTCACTGACAAAGTGCCCCCGAGCAGAGAGCAGGTGGAATGGGTCAGAACATACCTTCAAACATCCCCATCCAACGCTTGTGGATGCTGAGGGAGTACAAGAAGAATGGACTGGTGACTTTGACCAGGCTCACATCCCAGATGGCATCACCTCCCACTGCTGTCAGAACATGACAGGGGACTAAAGGGACCACTGGTCTGGCTTTGTGGGAATTTCTTGTGGTTTTATAGGAACCTTGCTTCCCTGCTCGCCCAGGCAGGGGTTGCATGTTACTCCAACTCAGTTGTAAATTTGTGAGGAAAATCCCTCCTGTCCTTTCTTCCACCCTCTCCTTTAGTTTTGGATTAGATGCCACGGTTCTATTGTGTTCCTTAGCACAAGCATTAATTCAAGCTCAGAAAACAATTTTTACCATGCTTCATTACTTAAAAAGCATGTATCTTGTTGAATAGCTACTACGAGCATCTCAGAAACATCTAATTAATTAGCTTCCAGCACTTCACAGAGATCAAACACGATGTACCTACCGACACGATAAAAACCAACACTGAGATGAGGGAGGCCGTGCTGACCGACATCAGGCGTGATTAAATTTTGGGTCCCTCCTCCCAAACAAGTTTTAATGTGAGAACTAATTTGCTTTCATAAAATTATTAAGTGACAGTAGAAAACCAAATTACTGCACATCAATGGAAGTCTGAGTACAGGATCCTGTGGCTTTCAGATTTTCAGTCTATCATCTGAATTGCAAATCACCGCAGCGTAGAAGGTATGTATTTCCCTTCAGCACAGAATAATTATGACTACACTTATTCCACTTTTTGTTCACAACTCAGTTACAAAAACACACAGTGCTGTGTCGATGACCTCCCACGCCTCTTGCCACAGTCAAGGCCCTGGAGCTGGTGAGGAAGAGGATGTGCAGTTCTTGCACTCTTATCTTTCCACAGAACATTTGCAACTTCAGTTGAAGACTTTGCTATTTTTACCGTGGAACAATTGAGTCCAAGATCCCAGATGATTCAGGCAAAGACACCATTTGCTTTGCAGCCCGTTCAGCACAAGGAACAGGAATTGCTTTTCTCGGGGACTTGGCTCACTGCAGGCCTATTGGGAGCACTGATGCCTATGGTGTTCTCTGACTTTGGTACATGACAAAATACAAATTAAAAAACCCCCACAACCTGCCACCTTTTATATATCCCCATAAAAAAAGCAAATGATAAGAATCTGCATTCACCCTGTTCGGGAGGCTGTACAGTTACGCTGCTTCGACTACAAATGAATATGGCTTCACTTGTTCTACTCAGATTAGTAAAGTCTGAGCCTTTACTATGGCATCCTCTAAATAATTCTATTTTAAATAGGCTGAAGTGACTGTTCATAGAAACTCAGTGGTGTGAGGGCAGTAACTCAGCATAGTCCCAACTTAATGATGTGAGCGGGTATGTGGCAATGACAGACTGACTCCAGTGCTGTAGGAGCAGGCGCACGCGAAAGCAGCCTGCTCAAGCACCAGGCCTTCCAAGATGTAACGGTAACCAATTGCTAGAGTAGAGAAGTCTTTAAAATGAAACATCCTTCACTGTTTGGGCTTGTAAGATGCTAGTACATCAGGTAAAAACTTCTCGATTCCCCATTTATCACAGCCTTTTGTTGCAGCAATGCTCTCTTTGGAGTGAGGCACAGCATACAGCACTGCCTGTACTGATCTCCCCAGGGCTGCATCAGGCACAGAAACCAGCTTGCAGACTGAAGTGATTTAAAAACTTAAAGCAAGGCTTGACTGCTTTGAGTAGGAAGCTGTCTGTGAGTATTTGAGCTTCTCTACCCACTGCACTGGCTAAGGAAAATCTAGGTTCCCACCACCATTTCCATAAGGTTCTTCTCCAGGATTTCCATACCTCCTATGTATTTTCCAAGTGCCTCTAAAACACATGCCTTACACAGTGACAGTCTGAAAACACACACACTTCTCTTCTAATTCATACTGGGACATAAGAACAGCCACAGCTCTAAGAACAGAAATAATAAACTCCCTCTTACTGAGATAAATCCAGCATAATGCACATCAGATATGAAAAGGAAGGCGTTATTGGCATTGATGAGGGGCAAGCTGGAGGACCTTGAAGCTTCAATGCCCAGTTTTCAGCTGCACCACTATTCCAAGCTACAACATACCAACTTCAGCAGCTCTTGCTCAGAGACTTCACTGCTGCACTTTTCCTGTTTGAGTAAACAGAAGTCGTGCAATCTGATGGGTTAAAAGCCACAGAGCCACGTGGTTTCACATAACTGGCAGGTGGTGGCATTTGTTGGGGAAGCAGGAAAGAAAGAGGATGCAGAAGGAGCTCGGCATGAGGATAAATGACCTGATGTAGAAAGCTGAGATCTGAGTCCAAACTTCTCAACATGAAGGTTGAAAAAGACTGGAACTTGGACCTCCAGAACACAACAGATGCTGGCTCTATATCAGCACTAGTATCTTTTACCAAATCCTTTATGCTTTGAGGTGATGGCAAATTTGAATGCAGGACTCCAGGGCGAGTGGGTCCCACCTACGGAGTTCTGTCTGAGTACTGCTGCTGCAGTTACACCAGCATTGCCAGCATAAATACAGAAGATGTCAGCTGTACTGGCAAAAAAAGAAGCAGCTTTCTCCATTTACACTGGAATTTGATAAGCATTTATCTCAGTGGCAACAGCAGCAGAAGCAGCTTTTGCCCCCTTAACCCTGGCGTTGGCTTTCTTATCGTGGCAGTGCATTTGTCTGTGGCTACATGCTCATCCAGAGGAGAGGTTAAAAAATAACCCTTTTGTCAGAGGTTTTTTTTAACCATCTGAGTTCCTTTATGCAGCTAATTGCCCTGCTCCACAAGAAGCAGGTGGGTGGGCGAGAGGAGGTGGAGGTGCTGGGTGCTGGATGTGGCAGGGAGCTGAGGCTAGAAGAAAGATATGCAACGTTAGGGATGTGGTGCCTCCACCAGACCAGCTCCTAAGTAAGTGACTCACCAAATGCTTTGGGTTTCAGATATGCTGTCCTCTCCTTCCTGGAAACTGTTGTTATCTGAAGGTATGTTTCCTTTGGTCCTCGCTCACCAGGGAAGGCATGGAGAGCTGAGCTCCTCCAGTACTGCTGCTGGTGCTGGCGGAGCTCCCCTCTGGAGGACCAGGGAGATAACACCGGGGGCTTTTTTCAAATGGGTGTTGCTATGGGCAACTGTTCACAGGAGAATGTAGGCTGAGAAAGTCGGGGGGGGGTGAAGGAGAAACACCAGCCCAGCGGGAACAACTCTGAGTGGGTACAAATCTGGTGTAAGAGCAACTCGAGCAGTCTGCCAGCAGTTGTAAAAAAAAATCACAGCTGATTCACCCATGGGCTAAAAGTTATCACTCCTGGCAGAGGATGAGTTTTCATCCTTCCTAAAAGGAGGGTACAGAGGTGCCTGGTCCTCTGAGGAACACAGGGAGAAGATGGAGAGGTGCAGAGGCTCAGCAAAGCAGGCAGCTTTGCACCTTCCTCCTCTCCTGAAGGATAATGAGTAGTCCATCACATTCAATTTACTACCTTCCTCCCCTCCAGCTGGGCATAAAGTTGGGTTTTTTTGGTGTTTTTTTGTTGTTTTTTTGTTTGTTTGTTTGTTTGTTTGTTTTTTAATTTTAAAATCACCCAATGAAACTTGTGTTTAGTTTCTCTAAAGGCACCTGCAGAGTGTCTGGACACACCAGTTTAGCTGTCCAGGAAAAGAGCAGGTACCCTTCTGTGCAGCCCTCCACTGAAGGAAAGCATTGGTTCTGTCCATTAACACAGAAAATAGCAGAAACAGATACCATACACCTGAGCTTAAAAGTGGATTTTCACCTCCAGTTGCTTGGCAATTGCATTTAGGAGTCTAAGACAGACAACTCCATGCATGCCACCATGCTTCATCTCCGCTAAGCTCCCCGTGACTGTTGAACTCCAGAAAGCTCTGCTGAGCCAAGACACCAGGCATTTCAATGCTGCTGCTGGAACCCATAACAGGACTGTTTTTCCTCTGCATCCTCCAGTTTGCTTTCCTTTGCTGTCCTGGTCTCATCCTTGGATACTGGCACAGGGGTGTTGGGAGTGAGGTACTGCTGCTTCCACCCCACCTGCACAACCAGGTGATTGATTTTGCTCGGTTTAACATTCCATCCTGTTGCTGTTGCCTTTCTCTTCCCAGATCCAAGATGAAGTATTACCTTGCTTTGCCTGTTTTACTTTTCCTTAGGCACTTTGCTGATGGAGGACCAGCCCAGGCTCCTTCGGGACACACTTGTCCAGACGAGATTCCATCCACCTCTGGTTTAGAAGAAGGCAGTTCAGCTAGATCAACCTTTTTTTCTCCCCCAATATGGTAAATTACTCACTTTTCAACACAAACTCAAATGAGACTAAAGTCTCCCGGGATCTCATTCAGCCAAACGTTATCCATGTGCAGCTTTGAGTTTCACACGTGATGACACTTGCTTCTAAGGCAAGAAATCAATTGTGAAGACACACAAGAACAAGAACTCATCCTGAAATCTGCAAGTGGCTTTTAAATTTCCTATCATTTATTTTAGTGCTCTGTTTCCCAAAGGATAGAAGCAAGCTCTATGAAGAGGTCATAGTGAAATAGTCATTGCCATTTCATATTTCATTGCCATTTTTTATAATGAAGGATGATTTTATCCAAGCCCAACTTGAAGAAATTGAAATATATGATATTGGGAACTGTAACATCTTTGGGTCTCCAGTTATTTTCTAGCATCATTAAGCAGGTACAGTAAGGTGTCTGCTAGCATCTCATGGAAAATCTTGAGACATCTTCTAATTAGGTGTGATTCTACCTGAAGAAAACAGCCAGCTTCTCTGCCCTTTTCTCACATTTGATACAGGCACAGCCTGCTAGAAATGAACAATCTTGCTTTCTTAAGACTTCAGGCTTCTCTTCCCTGCTACTTATGTGCAACATAAACTGACTGGAACATTGCAAGAGAGAATTCTAGCTTTACACAAGAAATACAGCAAGGGGACAAGGTTTCACTTTAAAGCAGGTGTACAGGGCATGTGCATCCACTGGTGAAACACTGTTTTTCCAGCACACCAGGTAAGATGTCATAGTTATCCTGGGCTGCGTAGTGAAGAGTGTGGCCAGTAGGTCAAGGGAGGTCTTTCTCCCCCTCTGCTCTGCACTGCTGAGGTCACAACTGGAACAGTGCGTCCAGTTCTGGGCTCCCCAGTTCAAGAGAGACAGGGAACTACTGGAGAGAGTCCAGTGTAGGGCAACAAAGGTGATGAAGGGATTGGAGCATCTCCCTGATGAGGAAAGGCTGAGAGAGCTGGGACTCTTTAGCCTGGAGAAGAGAAGACCTTATCTATGTCTTCAACTACCTGAAGGGTGGGTTGAAGGAGGANAGAAGAGAAGGCCAAGGGGAGACCTTATCTATGTCTTCAAGTACCTGAAGGGTGGGTTGAAGGAGGATGGAGCCAGACTCCTCTCAGTGGTTTCCAGTGATAGGATGAGGAGCAATGGGTACAAGCTGGAACACAGGATGTTCCATCCAAATATGAGGAAAATTTCTTTAGGGTGAGGGTGCCAGAGCCCTGGCAGGCTCTGGGGAAGGTGTGGAATCCCCTTCTCTGGAGACCTTCAAGCCCCACCTGGATGCAGTCCCGAGGGATGTGCTCTGGGCAATCCTGCTTTGGCAGGGGGGTTTCACTGGGTGAGCTCTAGAGGATGAGCTCTAGAGGTCTCTTCCAACCCTGACGATTCCATGATTCATAGAATCATAGAAGCAAGCTGGGTCTTGCCAATTTTAAGTAGCAAGATACCATATTTGCTCTGCACGGGAAGCTAAGCGTTCTCTCCATGGGCAATGGACACTTTTGAGCCTTATTCCCACCCCCTAAAACTTGTCTTCTTCAGACTAAGTTTTTTCCTGCCTTCCAGCACGAATTCCACTGAACGTCAATGAGCAGTATTGACCTGCTACGAAAAGATGCTTCCTTCTAGCCTGGCAGATAGAAATTAGAGCCTTGCAATGAAATGTGCACAGATGGTGTGGGGCTTATGCCTTGAATAAAGTGAAGTGGTGATAGAAAACAGGAACTTCAACTCTTTTAAAAACAGTTGTTGGTGGCACAAGCAGATAAGAAGCGAGTGTGCAATTAGTGCAGCAAGGCTGAGTCTCAAACACACTGACTTCCCCTTGAGTTTCTCAACAAAAGGTGAATGACTAAAAAAATCTTGTCACTGTTTTCAAAAACATAGACATTTGCTCAGCTTGTCCTATGGTGGGCAATGCCTGGCTTGAAGCCATGACAAATTGAAGTGCATGGGTATATCTTTGAGATAAACCACTGGACAGGCATTCAGTCCTGCTGAGGATTTTTCAGTGCCCTTTCACTCACAATGGAGGAGTCTGGAACGCTCTTCCAGTGCTGCCAGTATCTGATGCTCTGCGCTATTTTGTTTCTATAATGGTTTGAGGCGATCCTGCTAAAACCACGTTTGGTTCTCCCAGAGATAACTTTTGCCTCTACAATTCAAATCAAAACCAACTCAGAAGTCAAGTTTGTTTTTTTTTTTTTCTTCCTCTCAATAACAGAGTCTTCAAACTAGGAGAACTACTAAAAGTGAGAAAAACAACAACAAACCATTTCCGTAATTGCTATCTGAGGCCCTTCTGAGGGGTTTTTCAATTATTCTGCAGTTAGTGCAAACAGGTATCAGTTCTGGTTTTGTATCTGGGCAGATTCTCAGGCAGCAATATACAATGCCATAATATTTTGGCTGCAAACATTACAGAAAAATGAATACTTAAAAATATTTCCATTAACTAATCACCATGCGTGCCACAATAATCTGTTCATCAGCATATGGAGTGGTAATTAAAGGCTAGAAGAAAACATTATATTAGCTTTCTTTCTATGATTTAGACTGTCCCTGGATCCAAATACCTTCTATAGAGCATCCTCCCATGTATTTCAATGCTTAGAATGCAGAGAAATATGGGAGGAGGCATTTTTTTCCCAAGGTATCACATGAAATTGAGAAAGCATGGCAAATAAAAAAAAAAAAATAACAAAAACCCCCAAAACTATTCATGTCTGAAAGGAAACATATTATGAACAATAGAAAAAGTCTGTACATGTTTTTATTAAATTAAAATAATAAATAGAATTATTTTAATAAAATTATTTAGATTAAGAAAAATAATACATAATTGCTTGCTTCTATTTATATCAATATTCTTCCTGGCAATGCTTCTTGACATGGGAAGGTAATGGAATCTTCAGCAGGCAAAAAAATGAATAATCCTTTTTAATAACTTCTGAATGGAAGAATCCCTAACTATAGAAGCTGGTAGACAAATTCTGCCCTTAATTCCAACAGCTAAAATGAATCATTGAAAGGCTGAGCTGGCCAAAGCATACAAACCAATCTGCTAGACTGGCTGTTGCTAAAATCAGTTTTCTGTTCTTTATGCCATCAGAAAAGCAGCAGACACCCTTCTGGTTCATATATTAGAAAGAACTCAAGCCTTGCCTTGGAAACCAAGATTCACAATACTCGACTACTCCCCTGACTCTTTCCAAAATTGTATCTTCTCTCCCTATTCTCTGTATGTAGTTTGAAGCAAGAAAAACAAAGCATAGACTTGACCAAGGGACAGAAACCGATAGCAGAGTTTACTAATACATCTCAGGTGTCTGAGGAAAAAACAGGCAGGTGAAGTGACAGTAACAGAGCAATGAAGGAGGATACTAGAGAGATTCTGTCACAACAGATGACGAAAATCAGTGCCTGGACATTACTTAATCTCAAACCAGGTGAGGCAATACGCATAGAATTTACAAAATGTTTCTCTGTAATTGTAAACCTGTATGGAATAGAAACCATCCCAGTGGGTTAAATGTAAAAATAACCCTGTGCTTGGGAGTAAAATCTCACCTTGGCTGAAATCAATGGCAAGGAGTCACCTTGAAAACCTGGGAAGTTAATGAAAATGATGAGTAACAAGGCTTCAATACTGGTATTTATTTGTACTTTTCATAACTCAGGAACTCAAATATTACATTCCATTATGTACTTGATTAAACTGAATCTCACTGCAGTGGCATTCAATAACTAACCATTTTTGCCTACCCAGTTTGGCAGGTGCTTAAGCTGAGGCACAGCAGAGGCAAAGCCTGTCTATCAGTGGCAAAACCTCGACTAGGTGCTAAAGGTTTTTGACTGGTTTCTTTAAACAACTTATAGCACTCATTCCTTGATACAGCAGCTGTCCACGAGTATAAAATGAAATATTATCACAATAAGAAGTATTAAAGTACTAAACTGGAGTAAGTGCAGAGGAGGGACACAGAGCTGGTGAAAGGCCTGGAGAATAAGGCTTATGAGGATTGATTGAGGGAGTTGGGATTGTTTAGTTTGAGGAAGAGGAGGCTGAGGGGAGACCTCATCACTCTCTACAACTGCTTGAAAGGGCATTGTAGAGAGGTTGGTGCTGGTCTCTTCTCAAGGGCAATTAGCGATAGAACAAGAGGGAATGGCTGCAAGCTGCAGCAGGGTAGGGTTAGGCTGGACATGAAAACATGCTCTTGCCTTTATTTAATGCCATTTACAATCTCTTCCAGCTCGTGACCCAGTGCAGAGCTCCCATGCAGTGCACAGAGAATCATTCCCAGCAAGAGTGGTCAGTCAGTGGAATGGGCTGCCCAGGGAGGTGGTGGAGTCACCATCCCTGAATGTGTTTCAGAGTTGTTTAGATGTGGTGTGAGGGGATATGGTGGAGAGTGGGGCTGATGGTCGGAATCAATGATCCCAAGGGTCTTTTCCAACCTGAATGATTCTCTGATAAACTGAAGGAAAAACTTTGCAATTCATATAATCTAAGGGATTAATCACATCGGCATAAGGCATCTCATGGTTCTGCACAGCTGGATCTCCCTCTCCATGGACAATTTACTCTACATTTGACTCCATGTATACTCCCATTGCTAAAGCGCGCTGTGGCTGGGGCAGAAAGGATGAACTGCAAAAGGCCACAAAACAAAATGTCCTCACATCTTCCTAAAATATTCCCTCATTTCCAGCCTCCCTGACAAGACAGCAAAGTTAGGGACTGCTGCCTGTCCAGGTCTGGAGGCCAGTTTCCGTGTCTGCCCTCACTCCTGTGTGCTGTCCCCCATGTGAGTGTCACCCAATTACATCTGTGGTTTTAAAAGGGACCCAGGCATCGATGGGTCAAACATTCTGCCTGTTACCCAGCAGAAGATGATACACTCAGCGCAGGAGCTCTGCACTGGGTCATGAGCTGGAAGAGACTGTAAATGGCATTAAATAAAGGCGACAGCCTTTTTTTTAGAAGTGCACTCGTTTCACCACTCTTGCCCTACTGCTTGGTTTCCTGAGGAACTTCCCATATGGCGTTTTGGTCTCTGAAACACAGAAAAGACACAGACCTGTTGAATGGGTCCAGCAGAGGTCCAGGAAGATGATCAGAGGGCAGGAGCACCTCTCCTGTGAAGACCGGCTAAGAAAGCTGGGGTTGTTCAGCCTGGAGAAGAGAAGGCTCTCGGGAGACCTTATGGCAGCCTTCCAGTGTCTGAAGGGAGCTACAGGAGAGCTGGAGAGGGACTCTTTTCTTGTAAATTTGACAAATTCACTTTGTCAGTAGTGACAAGGAAAGTGGTAACAGTTTTAAATTGAAAAGGGAAGATTTAGATTAGATACCAGAAAGAAATTCTTCCCTGTGAGGGTGGTGAGACACTGGAACAGGTTGCCCAGAGAAGCTGTGGACGCCCCATCCCTGGAAGTGTTCAAGACCAGGCTGGATGGGGCTTTGAACAACCTGGTCTGGTGGGAGGTGTCCCTGCCCAGGGCAGGGGGTTGGAAATGGATGATTTTTAAGGTCCCTTCCAACTCTAACCATTCTATGATTCTATGAAAATAGCCAGATAACTAGTCTTCAGAAAGAGACAGGCTGCTGCCAATTGACTATAAGACAAATTGGTCACGAGAAGTTTCCCTTTGTCTATGTCAGTCAGAGAGCAGTTTAGACCCCAAAGCATAACTATTTGCATGGCTTATTCAAAAAGCACCCCCAAAACCCCCCAAAACCCCTCAAAGATCCTCTGAAAAGATTGTCTCTATTTGTGTTTATTCCCATTAGCCCTGCACAGATATTGACAGATACGGGAAAAATTGACACTAGCAAAAGAGTTTGGTCTAGTGCTCTGTTACTCCCTTCTTCTGCCTGTCTAACTCCACTACAAAGAATCTGTTTGCGCTGGGGAAACACGATGATGAGTCAGACACCAGGAAAGCAAATCCAGTGACATATAAAAGTGCTATAAACAACAGATGTAAGACTTCACACAAATGACTCAGTATCTAGCAAACAAAATAAATATCTGATAGAGATTACATAAATTGGGGGGAGGGGGAAGGGGCAAAAATATCAAACCCCCAAATAATTTCAATAGCCAAGTTGAGTAATACGTCACATAATATTTCAGATACATTTCTTCTATGTTACATAGAAAAAAATCTGAGTTTGTATTCTGAAAGCTACTTGTTGGGCACAGCTTCTTCATTAAAATGAAGTTACATGGTATTCCAGAATTAAAGTGGAATCCTTTTCAAATCCAGATTTCTAACCCACTCAAGTTAGTAAATCGGCTAAAATGTATCACGTAGTGGGATCTGCATAACCTCTCATAAAATACTCCTCATAGACTCATAACAGGCTTAAATACCTTTTCCTGTGCAAGAACCACATCTTACGAGACAAGGTATTTCAGAGGTGCCCCCTCTACTCGTGACTGAGCACATCAGTCCCCTCAGCGTTGGCAGTCGCAGTCCCTCCCCATGCCCAGCTTTGGTACAATTGCAAACTTGGAAGGAAATAATATGAAGGGATTTACAGGGCTTTTGATGGCCTTGAACACAACATAACAGATCCAAGCAGCTAGAACACTGAAGAGCCAGCATCACCTAGACCACTGCCGATTCAAAACAACAATCTGGCAGCTAACGGTTGGTAACATTCAACTGTTTTCCCCCAATATGCATTTTAAACTTTTTCTTGCTTAATTTTATCCCATTACCATTAATCATACTCTTCTTCATGCTAAGTAAATCCACTCCTCCCATATATTTACATTTTCAAATATTTAGAGATTGCCACCAGTTTATCTTGTATTATCAACCCCTTACAGGCAGTTACTTACCTGCCTCATATCTTGCGATTAAAAGTCCCTTGTTTGCACTCTCTCATCTCTCTGCACCTTGACCTCCTGGAAATTTGTGTGGCTTTCCCCTGAACTCCCTTCATTCTGTACATCAGAGGGACTGGTTCAGGTGAGGAGCTGCCCCAGCTCCATGTCCACCCTCCGGCACTGTTTGCCTCTCCTCCTCCTGGCCAAGGACAAGGATGGTGGCAGATGACCAGTTTACTCCTCTGCCAAACCCTATGCAGCCCAAATGAGTTTCTAGAAGGCTTCTAGAGGCATCAGCCTAAAGGTTTACTAGATATGCTCAGTGCTAGAGAGGCAGTAGGAGAGCTGGTGCTACCTTGCTTCTGAAATAATGGAAGGTAAGAGGTGCTCTAGGCAGAGCTCCTACCTACAAATGTCTGCAGAGCAAGGTGAAGGACATCTTTCCTCCATTTCCTCATCGCCTCCACAAAACTCAATGAACTGACTAAGCAACAACTGAGTTCTCTGGTTTCTAGAGGTAAAACGGAAACACATAAGCTGACTTGCAAAAAACCGACTGTATTTTCCTTGCCACTACAGTATTTCATAGAATCATTTAGGTTGGAAGAGACCCTTGGGATCATCAAGTCCAACCATCAGCCCTACTCTACAAGTTCTCCCCTACACCAGATCCCTCAACACCACATCCAATCTACTCTGAAACACAGTCAGGGATGGGGACTCCACCACCTCCCTGGGTAGCCCATTCCAGGGTCTGACCACTCTTGCTGGGAAGAATCCTCTCCTAATGTCCAGCCTAACCCTACCCTGCTGCAGCTTGCAGCCATTCCCTCTTGTCCTGTCACTAAATGCCCGTTAGAAGAGACCAGCACCAACCTCTCTACAATGCCCTTTCAAGCAGTTGTAGAGAGTGATGAGGTCTCCCCTCAGCCTCCTCTTCCTCAAACTAAACAACCCCAACTCCCTCAATCGATCTTCATAAGCCTTGTTCTCCAGGCCTCTCACCAGCTNATTTATCATGAGGATGTGCTATTATTGCTCCAAGTGTCCCTGGCTCAGAAAGGGAAGGGAACTGTAGGTTTTTTTTTTAAATAAAATAATTGCTGGAGTACTTTCTTAGAAAAGGGAGGGTTTATTTTAAACAGTCTGTAGAAGTCACTTCGATTTCTCGCAGTTTTTTCAAAATTACTGAAATGTGATATATATTCATACCTACAATTTCATGAATATATTTATTATGAACTTCAAGCTGCCTGCAGCCTAATACCATCATTTGCTCCAAAACTCCATTCCCGCTAATGTTCCTGTTCTGAACAATGATCTAATACCAGAGTTAACTCCGGGCAGCCCTAATGAGCACTTAAGAGACAAATCTGTGTTTAGATCCCTGTTAAAGCATGTGGTGACTCCCCAACATCCAAACACAGCCTCAGTAAAAAAATGCACTGTTAACAGTAAATTTATCCCTCAGGGTAGCTCATTTTTAGTTTTTTGGTTTTTTTTTCCAGTTTTTCTCTGATGAAGACAGGCTCTGAACTAAAACTTTTATTTCCAAGCATCGATTTTAAACTACCATTTTATCATTATCATTATCATTTTATCATTTTATCATTATCAGGAGGGCAACAAAGCTGGTGAGAGGCCTGGAAAACAAGGCTTATGAGGATCGATTGAGAGAGTTGGGGTTGTTTAGTCTGAGGAAGAGGAGGCTAAGGGGAGACCTCATCACTCTCTACAACTGCTTGAAAGGGCACTGTAGAGATATTGGTGCTGGTCTCTTCTCACGGGCAATGAACGACAGAACAAGAGGGAATGGCTGCAAGCTGCAGCAGGGTAGGGTTAGGCTAGACATTAGGAAAAAATTCTTCACAGAGAGAGTGGTCAGTCAGTGGAATCAGCTGCCCAGGGAGGTGGTGGAGTCACCCTCCCTGACTGTGTTTAAGAGCAGATTAGATGTGGTGTTGAGAGATCTAGTGTAGGGGGGAACTTGTAGAGTAGGGCTGATGGTTGGACTTGATGATCCCAGGGGTCTCTTCCAACCTAAATGATTCTATGATTCTATGATTTTCCTGCATGTGCTACCCCCACTATCAAGGGCTACCTTAATAGACTGTACCCTTTCTGATTTCATTATATATCCGGCCATGGGCAAAGATAAAAGGCATACCAAGTGCTAAAATGGCAGTAATACAAAGTATATGGTGTCTAAGTTAATTTTACCACTGGCAATTTTGCTGTTTCTATGGCAAGTGTGAAAGCAGTCCTATTATTTAAGGCAGGATTTTGCAGTGCTGCAAGTCCTCAGAACAAACCATCCCAGAGGCACTCAACCCCCTTCTTCATACACGAGTCACTTCTACATCCAACTCTGGCTTTTCCACAAGAGTGGCAAAGCATTGGCAGCCCATGTCCTCCTACACTGGTAGTGGCTCTGAGGCTTTCATGACAGCTTCAACCCATCACCTGTCTCTGTTCCTCTCTAAAACTGTGTGCACGCACCAGTTCTCCTCCCAATTTCATCCTCAGCCAAGAAAACCACAACTGGGCCTTAAATTCAGCCGAGGGAGAAGTTCAGTAAAGAATCCCCCCAAAGAAACAGAAAAGATCATCAGACTGTGGAAAAATATAGGCAAAGATATATAGAAGAAGAGGCATAAACTAAGAAAAAAACAGTTAATGAATTAAATTAGTTTAATACAAACCTGTCTAATCCTTGTCAAATGCACGCCTCTGGAAGGAATGAGAGAGAGGACACAGCCTTCCACAATAAAAGCAGATGCTGATTTTCCACACCAAACTATTTTATCATTAAAAAAAGAGCACAGCTGAGTGACAATCAAAATAACTAACAAATGCTAGAACATAAAGGACAGGAGATGAGTACAGGCTGAGGCGCTCTATATATAATTAAAGTTAAGCACTTGGGTAAATTGCTGGAGCTGGGGGTCAGAGTGTGGAGCACTGCAAAGCCTGAGTCCACATCATTGATGTGATCTCCTCGCTCTTATTATCTTCAGCTTGGGCTTCTTATCAGCATAGGAGAAAGAGGATTCAGGGTAATAACAATAACCATGAAAAGCACAGGAAAAACGCTGAATGAAGAGAGATTGGAAAGGCTCTGGCTGATAAATTTCAAGGACAAAATGGAAAAAAAAATACTTAATGTATAACAAAAGTGAAGCATTTTGCTTATGTCTTCTAACCCAAGAGAGTATTTATTTAAATACAAAGACTGATAAAGAAGAGAAAATATTTTCACACTATATATATATCAACTGAGTTTAGGGTTACCCCTTACCACACACTTCCATAAAGCAACCTAGAAATATATGAATTCTCTGGTTGTAAGAACTTTACACACTACCACAACTTAAATATAAATAAACCTAATCAGCAATAATAGCACTAATATATTAGAGAACAATATCACTACAATAAATAACAGCCACTCTGGTAAAACTGCTGCAACACTCACTGCCTTCTGAGAACATGAACTTAGCAGGAACCCAAAAATTACATTCTTACTGAAAAAAAAATCCTCTCTTATGAAAATGTTGTTAAAACAAATTTAAAGAATATATAAATTTCAATGCTTTGAGGCAGGAGTGAAATCACAGGCCCATTGAAGGAGAAAACCGGAGTGGAGGGACCCAAAAGGTCATCTCATCCATTACTCCACCCAGAGCAAGCCCAAGTGGGGTTGTCTAATTGCTTACTAAGGTCCAAAAGGGACCAAAATACATTTCCTCCAACACCTGCCCTGAATCTTTCTCAGTCCTTGCTCACCAGGTGGAGATCAGACTGCCCCCTCTGTCTTTGCAGGTTCCTTTCACGTAGTGGAAGATTCTTGTCCCATTTTCCTTCCTCTTCCTTTCCACAGCCCAACCTTAAATCTTCAGGTTTTGCTGACAGAGGATGTTTTAAAGCTCTGATCATGCTCAGCCACCTCCTCTGGACTCTCTCCAACTTAGTTCCACTTCTTTCTCCAGGTGCCAGTGCCCAGCATTGAGGAGTGCACCACTATCTGCAACCAGGGTCTGGACACATGGCACAGGTTACTTTGCAAACCTTAGACCCAACATCAAGTCTGTCTTTGAAGCCATTACTTATATACTTGTATCTTCTTTCTTTATGACTCCCACTGCGTCTGTACCTAAGCTGCTTGGTGTATGTCTTTTCACAAGGTAAAGACTTCCTCCACAAACTAGGCCCAGCTGCTCCCTGCCAATTTGTTAAGTCAAACTCCATCCTTCCTCTTCCAGGAAAGCACCTGCAAAATACTCTTTCTGCAGTTCCGTGGTGCTCTTCTATATTTCTACCTGCTCATTTTCAGTAGGTTCTTTTGCTGCCTTTAGGTTCCAAGTGAATGAGTGGTTATTTCACACAAAGCAGGCAGCAAAGCTTGCCCAAGGGGTTAGAAGTATCAGTGAGCTGCACACCTCCAAATGCTACCATTTTGTTTGCCTTCCTGTTCTTTATGGATAGACCACAAAGCAAAATGCTTCATCTCTGCATGGAAAGTTGTGTGATGACAACATCATGAAGGTGGTCAATCTCTCTTAGAAGCAAAGGCTGAGAGACTTGGGTCTTTTTAGCCTGGAGAAGACTGAGGGGGGATCTGATCAACACCTAGAAATACTTCAAGGGTGGGTGCCAGGAGGACGGGGCCAGTCTTTTTTCAGTGGTGCCCAGTGAAAGGACAAGAGGAAACGGGCACAAACTGGAACGTAGGAAGTTCCATCTAAACATGAGGAGGAACTTCTTCACTTTGAGAGTGGCAGAGTCTTGGAATAGGCTGCCCAGAGAGGTGGTGGAATCTCCATCTCTGGAAACATCCAAAGCCCTCCTGGACATGTTCCTGTGCAGCTAGCTCTAGGTGGACCTGCTTTGGCAGGACAGTTGGACTAGCTGATCTCCAGAGGTCCCTTCCAACCCTATAGCATTCTGTGATTCTGTGAAAAGGCGTGCTTATCAGCAGCGCATAGGATAGCAGGGAAAATTCCCTGTCCCTCGTGGTGTGAGGACGGAGCCATGTCATTTAGTGGTTAAAATCTCTTCTGGTCACCAGCCACGTTAGTTTTATGTTCCTTGGAGCCAAACCTGATTCCAGTGAATCACCCCAGAGCCTCTGAACCTCTCCTGCGACCCCTCAGGTTAAGGCACTATGTCAAAGAAAATTAAGATGTTTTTTTTCTCTGCTTCCACATGCCTTGTCCTCCTTCTGAAAGGCCTGAGCTCCTGCCTAGACATCTAGAGTTTTACCAGAATCCCTCTAATCCTCCAGACTTTTCTGCCTCGCTCTCCCTACCTTTGCAGCATTTGCCAATTTTCTCTCCTCACCTGCCAGTTGATAGCTCCTGATTGCTTTTTTCCCTGGTGGAGTATCATCACAAATCATTTCTTTTTTGGTTAGATTTCTTAGGGAAGCAGGGAAAGACAACACCAGCAGATCCTCATTCCTATTGCAGTAAAGGCCCAGAGGCTCAAATCGATAGCATTTATGCATGTTGCAAAACAACACGGAGAGTGTGTGTATAACACCAGTATGTTCCTCCTCACAAGTCCTTCATAACCCGACGCACAGTTCAACCACAGCCCTCCCATCTCCTCCAGGAGACGAACACAACTCCCCCAGTTCACAGCGCGGTGATGGTGAGGCGTAGCAAGACCATAAACACAACTACTGGCTTCATTTTTAGCAGAGATACAGAAGAAAATAAATATATATATATATATATGATCCTGTTTTTCACTTCTAGCAGAACACCCTGTTATGTCTGCTTACATTTCTATGGCATCTTCTTTTGCATACTCATCCTTGCCTCCCACTGATGGCGGACTTTGTACTTTCTTCTCTTTAGCTTATTTAACCCTTTGGGATCCCAGGCTGGCCAACTTTTGCATTGAAAAAATCTGTTTTGGTGGTATTAACAGGATCTAATTACTGAGTATTTTGGCTCTGTCATGATATGTAATTGAAGGATTGTTTTGCTAATAAACTCAGATTTATTCAGCTGCATGTCAGCCCACAAAATATGAGCTAAACTTAGCCCTTTTATTTTCAATGATATTATTCCATGGAACGAACTCAATTTTCTTTCCTTTTCCTGCTTACATAGGCAGGGACAGGTTGTATAGAGCAGAATGCAAGATCTCTACAGGGCCAGCTGACATTGCATCACAGGATCACAGAATCACTTAATACTATAGGGTTGGAAGGGACCTCTGGAGATCAGCTAGTCCAACCGTCCTGCCAAAGCAGGTCCTCCTGGAGCAAGTTGCACAGGAACTTGTCCAAGTGGGTTCTGAATGCCTCCAGAGACAGAGACACCACCACCTCTCTGGGCAGCCTCTTCCAGGGCTCTGCCACTCTCAAAGGGAAGAAGTTCCTCTTCATGTTTAGATGGAACTTCTTATGTTCAAGTTTGTGCCCATTTTCTCCTGCCCTCTCACTGGGCACCACTGAAAAAAGACTGGCCCCATCCTCTTGACAACCACCCTTGAAGTATTTACAGGTGTTGATCAGATCCCCCCTCAGCCTTCTCTTCTCCAGACTAAAAAGACCCAAGTCCCTCAGCCTTTCCTTCATAAGAGAGATGCTCCAAGCCCCTCATCACCTTTGTGGTCCTCTGCTGTACCCTCTCCAGCAGTTCCCTGTCCTTCCTGAACTGGGAAGCCCAGAACTGTGCACAGGACTCTCACCAGGCCAGAGTAGAGGGGCAGGATGACCTCCCTCCACCTGCTGGTCCCACTCTTCCTGATGCAGCCCAGGATGCCATTGGCCTTCTCGGCTGCAAGGGCACATTGCTGGCTCACGGGCATCCTGTCACAAAGACAGTATATAGTAGCAAAGACAGCAATTTCTGAGTTGGAACCATATGTCTGGCTCTCCTTTTTATGCAATAGAGTTAACAATAGCTTCCTCTTGAAATAACACCAAATACATATACTCTTATTAAGAAGGGCATCATCTGGCAAGCTTTAAATGAGGTAGCGATGCAAAGTATGGTGCAGTGTGGTATCTGTGACAGTGAGTACAGGTTTCTCCTGCAGGATTTAACCCTGCTGTTCAGCTGACAGTCGGAAGAAAAGGATGTCAGAAAACTCTCGGGTGTGAGTGTCACTAGCACAACTTTCCGACGTGACGCCGGTATTCACGGGCCACGGTTCTTGGCAAAGAAATCTTTAGGCCAACAAGATGTTCCTGCAGTGGAGTCAGTCTGCCTCTGTTCCCATCTCTATTTTGAACTACGCCTGCGAGGAAAGATGAGCAGTCCTTATGTAAAAGGCAACAAATGCTTCTCCTCACGCAGAGACATTAAGCCGGTGTTTCTTTTATTCATGCCTGGTTACTAGGGGAGGTGGGACGGAAAGATCCCACACCATTTAAAATCTGTGGGGAAGTCCTGCGGTCCTAATCATATTCCCATCTTCCCCCTTGCCGAGGCACCGATCCCTTTCACTCCAAGAAGAGGAAGCCACAAATGACACCACAGTACGAGATCCAATTCAGAAAGGCAGAAAAGTCTGCAGGGAAACATCACTTAAGGGCTAACTAAACACTAACTGTCAGAACCTTGCAAATCATCCTTGACTTTATATAAATGGTATCTGAAACTCAGCTCACAGCGTAGTCCCCTTCCATTTGCATGTCCAAGACAATCTGTAACAAACTGATGGCAACACCTCGGCGGCATGTCCAGATGTGAAAACTAATTTCAGGGTCTAGTCTCTCTCATTCAGATAACCAAGTCCACACACTCCAAAAGGACAAATTTATTCTAATTTTCTACTTAAAATACCTTGTCAAGGGAGGCACCTTTGCAAGATGACACCATTTGCAGCATCGTAAAGATCTCAGTCAAGCCATACCTTTCCACGCTACCTGGCAAGCACGGCTTGCTGATTGTTCCCATTCCAAAGCACTGATCTAATCTTATGATATTCCAGGATTGAATACAAATCACCACAACTAACACAGCGGGATGCATCATCATGAAAACATTAAACCTTCCACTCCTTAAAGCCATTTTTTCCTTTTGGATTATGGATTTATTTTTAAGAACAAAGCACCGCTTCTCAAGGAATAACTCCAGTAATAGAGAGTTTGGAATAAACTAAAAATACATCACCCAAACTTGTGTAGGTGAGAAACCGCCGTATTTCCTTTTCCTTTCTTCCTTCCCCATTATGAATTGACTACCAAGAAATAAAAGTGGACTTTCTGGACTTAGATAATTACCATCAGGCTCTAATCTATGACAATAAACCTGTGGCTCAAAGCATATCCAATCCCCAGCGATAATCAGCGGCACTGCCTCTATCAGAGAGGAATTAAAATCAACAGCAACAGCTAGTTTCACACCCCGGTGTGCTAAGCACGAACATTAGCATTGAAAAATGTGCAATCACAACCATTTTTTTTCCCCTCCTAATGGCAGAGCTGTATGGCAGATACTCCCATTGCTGTAGGGCTCCTGAAGTGAGGACAGAAGTCTCAGCATGATTTGCATTTCAGTATGGAAACCAGAAGAACCCGAGAGCTGCAAACTCAAGCTTCATAAACTGGTATTGCCATGGGTACGGGACTGCATTAGCAGTGATGTTTTCCTAGCAACTAACAAACATCATCAGGACAGCAGGCTCTCCTGCCTGTGCTTGCGATACCATTCTTTCTAGTTGGCACTATATATGTCGGTTCTAAATGATGGTTCCATATTTTTCAAGTTATAAAGACCTGAGTGGATCCGTGAATGGTTTCCATTCCTTGCAC
Source organism: Jacana jacana (assembly GCA_013400555.1). NCBI lineage: Eukaryota > Metazoa > Chordata > Aves > Charadriiformes > Jacanidae > Jacana > Jacana jacana. The sequence goes on from VZTM01042045.1 coordinate 414,065, forward strand.
TCCAAGGCTGATTATTTGCCCTGGATTGTGCCTTGGGTACCGAAAGCTCTGATACTTTATGAGCCCCACGATTATACTGGGGGATGGAAGAGTGAAAATCTGCCCCCTTGCAGAATTTTCCCCAACTGTCTCAAAGGCTGCTTTCTCCAGTAATTCTTGTCTTAGGCTAATAAGGAAGAGCTGTGATGCTCCTGATTTTCATTAACTGTGATCATGAGCGGTGTGTAAGAGTCAAAGATGATTCACTGGATTTTATGGGGGACTGGGAGGAAACACGGCAGTTCCATTTTTAGCCACAGCACTGAGAAGAAAAGGAATTTTTCAGCAGGAAAAATGGCAGACGCAACAATAACCATGTCAGATTGTAGTGTTTGATAGACCAAAGTATAGCTTTGTCTTCCTGGTTTTCATGAAAGATTTCAGTTTTTTCAGTTTCACCTTACCCATTTTCATTAACCCAAGCGTGTGTGACCATCCGTGGTCTGTACCCTTCCAGCTCATCCTTTACATTCTGCTTTATTCAGAGATTACCTACAAAGCAAAAACATTTTCGGGCAAAGATTTTACTTTGTAAAGATCTAGGACTGCCCAATTCTGCTACGAGACACCCCTCTGTAACCCTGTTGAGGCGATGTATGTACACAGAAAACATGTGAATGCAAAACCATTCTCACCACACCTAGCCAGGGATTAACCGCAAGGCTGTTACACCCACAGACACGTCGTGAGGCTCAAAGCTTTCCGAAATCTGAAGAAAAGCTTGACATAGGAAAGTCCAGCAGTGTCAGCAACTGAAAAAATAAGCATATGTATACCCTTTCAGTTGCAATAAAAGAGAGCTTGTGTCGCAACCTGCCCATCTCGCTGATTATCTGACAGTCGCAGCGCATCCTGCTCGAGTAATTTTTGGAACTGTTAATCAGTCTCTGTCGAATCTGAAACGGGGCTAGAGAAGTCTCTGAAATAATTAGGATCCTACAGATTTTCTGACAGTAAGAGTTTTGGGTAGCAGGCAGAGATGCTAATTCATGTTAGTCTAAAAGAAGAGCAGTGTGGAAAAAGATTCTATAGGTGTTGTTTGACGGCGATCAGCGTACACACATTGCCCAGTGTTTAGCTCTTGACAAGACACAGCATGTGCTGGCTCCTGTGAAATCAGGGGGATCAGAAGATACCTGATGGCTAGAGTAGAGTAGGTTGGTGAGGGAATAAAAGGAAGAAAGCAAAGGGAACGGAGTTAAAGTTTAGAAAAATTAAAAATCAGATATAATTGATACAATCTGCAATACAGATTGTAGTCTGTATTGCAGATTGTATCAATTATATCTGATTTTTAAGTCAGAAGTGTCAATACATCCTCACAAACATCTAGGCCACTTAGGATGCCACACACTCACAGTTCAGCTGAAACCTGTTATAACCTCAGCTTTGTTGCCTGAGGTTACTACCATGTGTGTGAGCACACCAAGTACAGCCAGAACCATTTCCAAAACCATCCCTAACCTCACTTCCTCTCCTTGGACTTCCCAGTCATCACTGGTCTCCTCTATGGCTTTGATCAGATACACAGATTTTGATGCTTATTATGGAGAGTAATGAACAGTCAGTTAAATTATATATCGTTTTTATGGTGTGAAAAGATGAAAATCCCAACTCAAACAATGACAAACTTGAGAGAAACTTTGTGGAAGAGATTGTTTTGTGTTTATTATTTCACTTGCTTGTTGTAAGTGTGTAAAGGGATGCAGGTCTTCTGTGATACATTGTGCAGCAGATAGAGATGTTCACCCTGAGATGCCGCAGTAGCCTGGGCAGCCCTTCTCTCTCACTGTTAAAGGAAGCGTCCTCTAGGATTAGAAACCTGCATTTCTAAGTGCTGTTGCACTGAAAAAACAATGATTTCTACTCAAGTCTAAGCTAAACATCACAGCCCTGCACTTGCAGGTTGGCAGAGTTCCTAGGCACCATGGCCCTGGCAGCCAGGCTCCTGGTGGCATGTCAAGGTGGTCCTTGGCAGAGCGGCATTTTGTGCCCAAACTTTGTGATTTAAAGGCAAAAAGGCACACAGTTTAGGTTTCACACTTCACGCATACAGCTGACTAAGGACCATGAAACTGCTATTGTCGTGGGTCATTATGTGACCTCAAAGGGGACCAAGACTCTTTTTCCAACCAAGTGCTCTTAATTTAGTGAAACTAAATTGGTATCGCTTACAATCCGGAGAGGTTCAAAGGGGATTGTAATCTCTAAAAGGCTGTGGGGTTGTTGGGTTTTATTGCTAATTTGTGCATGTTTTGTCAGTAATCACTGAACCCTTTGATGTTTCCAGAGGTTCCCATGGTGCTGTTATGAGAAGTTTGGGCACATTCTGAAGTCCTCAGATCAACAGCAGGAGGATATATTCAAAAGAGCAAGTATTGGGTTTACTCCTTTACTTCCCACATCAGAGCTTCAAGCCTACATATGTTTTTTCATAATACCTGAAAACGAAAATTTAAAATGTAAAATTAAATGCATACTGAAAACATGAAAGCTAATTGATCCAAAAAATAGCTACCCTTGTGCCCTTCTGAGAATTGTTTGTGGTTTTATGGAAGGCTTCACTTGCTCTTCTGTTTCACCTCACTGTACCAAACGCCAGTACGGAGACAACTGCACTGTCCTGTGCAGAAATCAATGGGAACAAAAGGCAAGAAAGAAATTTCAACTACCTTAATTTGATGGTTTATGTGTAATTGCAGAAGAAGAATTTAAAGCTCATTTCTGCAGAAACCTGTTTGTATGCATTACTTGCCCAGAATAAGAAAGTAAGCAGTTGTGTTACTTCAGGGTGATTACTGAAGATGTGTAAGATTAAGCATCAGCACAAATCTGGATTGTATCAGCCACCTGCCTACAGCACCATCTACTTTAGGCATATTTTCAACACAAACTTTCAAAAGCACTATTCAGACTCTCCCCTTTGCAGATACCTGACTTACCAAATTCCCAGAACCTCGTTAATCCTTCACAAAGTACCCAAAGCACCGAAATATGAGTTGCCATGAGGACTCTACAGCAACTCAGCCTGATTATCCAACACTTGGTTCCAGGAGTCATGCAAAGAGGCATCAAAACTCTGATTGCATTTGATGACTTTGACAGGCACTGTTAATTCTGAATTCTGTTCAAGATCACTAATGGTGGTGCCTAATTTTCCTGAGTATGAGTGAAGTAACCTATCACCTGGGAAGTCAGAAGCTTCAAGTCTAAGTCCTACTTGGCCACAGGGAGGTTTCAAGTGTTGGCTCTTATTCCCCAGAGCAGTATCTAAACCACCAACACAAACACAAGGCTGAGACAGAGAAGATAAACTTCTCTGAATGGACTAGTTGTAAAGACCACATACACCACCATCTGAAATTAAAAACCATAAGAATACACTTCTGAAATTAAGGTGCCCAATTCTGGACACCTCAGCACAAGAGAGATCTGGAGGTGCTGGAGTGAGTACAGAGGAGGGACATGGAGCTGGGGAAGGACCTGGAGAATAAATCTTCTGAAGAGTGACTGAAGGAGCTGGGACTGTTTAATTTGAGGAAGAGGAGGCTGAGGGGAGACCTCATCACTCTCTACAACTGCTTGAAAGGGCATTGTAGGGAGGTTGGTGCTGGTTTCCTCTCACATGTAATTAGCAACAGAACAAGAGGGAATGGCTGCAAGCTGCAGCAGTGTTGGGTTAGGCTGAACAAAAGGATTCTTCACATTCTTTAGGACATAATTCTTCAGAGAAAGAGTGGTCAGGTAGTGGAACAGGCTGCCCAGGGAGGTGGTGGAGTCACCATCCCTGAATGTGTTTCAGAGTCAATTAGATATAGTGTTGGGGGACATGGTGTAGGGGAGAACTTTGTAGAGTGAGGCTGGTGGTGGGACTCAATGATCCCAAGGGTCTCTTTCAACCTGAATGATTCTGTGACTCTATGAAAAAACCTATTGCTATGGCTTCTATTTGACCAAAACCGAACTCATGATTTCAGAAAACAAAACCAGTTCATGATATTTCAGGGTCTGACCCATCTTACAGCACTAATTGTGAAGAGTTCAATTATGCATCTACTCTGCTGAGTATATTTTTGTGTCACTTTGCTTGGTTTTGTGGGCTCTTGCATAGATCTACTTTCCTGGATGAGTGAAAAAAACAGTACTTTGCTAGAAAATCAGCAGTCACACGGTTCAAAAGTCTTTGCCTGTTCCAGGTACTTAAAAGTTGTATTTGATATAATTGAGGCTTTTGTTTCTCTCTGTCTATAGGTCTCTTGGTCACCTCCTAAGTAATGAAGTAATGACAACCAATTATATTTATATCTGAAACAAAAAGGATTGTTGAAGTTTGTCATACCCACTTACTTTTCCTTTCTTGCATGCTAACACAAGACTGAAACAGTAACATTTTCTGCCTTTCTGCCTTAATGCTGCTGGGAGCACTAATCATTAACGTTATTTCATTTTAACATTTTAATTAAGCGGCAATTAAATAGGTAGAGCTGGAATGTCTGCGTAACTCATGTCTCTCAGGATGCTCCTTCCCATCAAAAGTCCACAAAAGACTTCAAATGAATGAGGATTCTGTTATTTTGCTCTGGACAAAGCCTCATTAAAGCCATGAACGGGAGCCACAGGGCTAAATCCATTTGAGCTATCTGTTCTCTGAGTCTCAGCCCTGCAAGAGTACAAGCCTCAGAAATGGTGGAAAAGGCCCACCATTCTTATCATAGAATCATAGAATCATAGAATCATTTAGGTTGGAAGAGACCCTTGGGATCATCAAGTCCAACCATCAGCCCTACTCTACAAGTTCTCTCCTACACCAGATCCCTCAACACCACATCCAATATACTCTGAAACACAGTCAGGGATGGGGACTCCACCACCTCCCTGG
>VZTM01042049.1:17541-28240 GCA_013400555.1 Jacana jacana
GGGGGTGCACAGGATATGTCCCCCCCCAGCACCCACGGAGGGCATTGCCTGGCTCATGGTGGGATTTGCACCGTGAGGAAGCCCAGAGCAGTGTGTGTGCACATGGATGTGCACGAATTTGTAGGACAGACAAGGCACATACGATGTGCATGTATGTGCATTCATGAACCCTCACACACGAGCATCTGTGTGCCTGTGTGTACTGGCATGGCACGGGTGTGTGGCGGTACTGCAGAGGATGGGCTAATGGGAGGGAGACATGGGCTAATGGGAGCTAACTGGTGGGTCAGAAGGGGGATGTGATGTGGAGGCACTGCCCTGGCTCCTTAACCCCTGGTGAGCCGGGGCAGGGCAGGGATCCCAGCTGAGAGGGGTGACCATGACCCCCCCGCCATGACCTCCCCAGGCCGTGGGGCGAAGCCTGGGGGGGGCTATCAGCCTCCTCCAGCCCCACTTCCTCAGGACCCCAAAAGACGCTTGGGAGCTGCGTGGGTCAGCGCTGTCTTGGGAGCCCGAGGGTTGGTGACAGCCACATTGTCACTTCTCACATCGAGGTGACAGTCCCCATGGACTGCAGTGAGGAGGGAGTTCAGGTGTGGCGGGGGCTCTGGAAGGACCTGGGGCCACAGCATCCCATGGGTGGATGGCATGGCAACTGGGGAAACTGAGGCACAGCTGGGGACAGGGCACTCACACGTGTCGCCCCCCCTCTTAGCCCCATTTCACACCCACCCCCCCTCCCTCCCTCTGGTGCTAAACTCCACAGAGAACTCATCAAGGTCGCCTCGGTACTGGGAGCTAATTTACAGTCCTGACATTAAAGCACCAGACAAAATCTGGCAACCAGGCACTGGGGTGGCTTATATACGACGGGAGGATTTATCAGGCAGCGCTCACCAGGGCCAGCAGCCCCTGCACCCCGCCACCAGGGTCCCTCAGCCTGTCCCCTGCCCCGCTCTGGTCCCTGCAGTGGGGTGGGGGTCCCCAGTCCAGCCCCCGGAATCCCCCCGTCCCTGACAGGCTCTGGGAGAAGGGAGTCTGTTCCCTCTGGGATCTCCTTGTGCCCTGGAAATGGTCTCACCTGGCNCCCCATCCCTATTCCCAGTCTCTTCCCAATGCCGTTGCCCTCTCCATCCCCATCCCATCTCAACCTTCACCCTGTGCAGGGAAGGGGGACAGGGGCAGGTTTGGGACAGGCCATCCCATCCCAAAGGGGGACAGGGGGCAGAACTCAAACCTTGTATTAGCCACTAGAGAATCCACCCAGACACAACCACTGGGGCAATAATCCCTTGGGGTTCCTGACCCCCCGCCCTCCCAGCTGAGATTAATAACCCTCCCGGCAGCTCCTGCCCTGGGGTCTCACCCCCCGCAGCCCCCAGCGGGGCCGGGGAGGTTTCTAATGAGTTTAATTCCCTGTTGAGTCAACACCACGGTCCAGCACCCCCGGCCCCAGACCCCCCCATCTGCGGTGAATAACCCTCCCCGCTGCCCTGGCCCCTCTGCGCTTCGGTTTCCCCACCAGCCCTGCCCAGGAGACGGGAATACCGGGAGGGGAAAGTTGAGTGGGAGTGAAAATCAAAGGTCCCACAGCACCCATGTCCACCCCCCAATTATCTGGGTGCTTCATTAGGCTCCACATCCCCTTGGGACCCCAGCTCTGGGGCCAGGAGGGGACACGGAGCATCCATGTCCCAGCAGATGCTCCGGAGGTAAATCCATCTTCTGGAAAAGCGCAGCGCTAAGGCTGGCAGCCGGCCCTTCCCGTAAAGGCTCGTTAATTAATGCCAAATCACCGGGCGATTACAGGACGTGGAAATCAAATGACTTCATTGGGATGAAGGTTTATTGCCGCCGGGGAGCGACAGGATGAAGAATCATTTGCCACTTATTGGAAAGGGCCACCGGGAGCACTGGCTGGAGCCAGAGGGATGGAGCCACCCACAGCAGCACTGAGGGACCCCCCCCAAATGCTTCTCCCCCCCCACTTCGTCCTGAGGCTGCTGTCCCCCAACCAAGGAGGTGGGACAGTGTGGGTGGGACAGGGATGCTGACTGTCCTGGGAACGTCCCCCTGGGAGAAGGTGGTCTCCATCCTGAGGGGACGTGGGGACATGGAGCGTCCTCGCCATAGAGACATGGCGTCTCGTGGTTGGGGGACCTTAGGAACGTCCCTGTCACCTCCCTGGCATCAAGGATGGTGGGTTTTTTACAGCAATCCCTGAAAATCACTCCCTGGGACATAGGAGGGTTGCACCAGGCAGGGACCAGGGTGGGTTTTGCCCCAGTGCTGGGTGATATCAAGGTGGGGGGATCCCCCTTCCCCAGCGTGGGGTGGGGAAACCGCCAGCCCCATCCCTTCTCATTAAACTCCTTTTATTCCGCTTTGATCCTGTGGCCGGGCTCAGTGCAGGCAGTGAGGATGACAGCACCCAGGACTGGCACCGACAGAGGTGGTGGAGACCCTTTCCCGAAACTGGTGCCCCCCCGCCCCAACCCAACGAATCCCGCCTGAAAAGCTGGGACCTGGTCAGGTTAGGGGAGGAAAAAGGCTACTGGGCTTTACAGTAAGGCGCTCTATAGAGCCACTGTTTCGGCAGTGACCCCCCGGGTCAGAGGTGAAGGGTTTCCCAGGAGTGTCTTTGAAGAGCCCCATCTTTGATGAGAAAAGAGCCTCTATACAGATGTCTCAATAATTACCATGAGAATGTGGAGCACATGGCGGCTGCGCTGGCCCCAAAGGGAGCTTTAATGGAATGTCATTAAAAACGCCCTGTTCGGGGGGGGGGGAGGTTTCTCTCCCCCTCCCCGCTTTGCCCCACTTTAACCTCTTTCAGGCTCAAATTCCCCCCAACCTCGACGTGCCTCGATGCCGGGCATCCCGGCCTCCGCCTGAGCCCTCCTGGGGTTGGGTACCCTGGTGCCGCACAGGGGTGCTCGGAGGTCAAAGGAGGTGGGTTTGGGGCCGGAGAGGTGAATTCCCGCAGCGTGGGGGTGATTTCCTGTGGGACGGGGAGGGATGGGCCCACCCAGGACACAACCGGCATCTCCAGTCCCTGCAGAAGCCACCCAAATGCCTCCAAAAGGGGACCTTTTGGGAATCAACTCTCTAATCCAGCCCGGGGCGGTGCAGAGGGGCAGCCCTGCCTGCGGCAAGGCCGAAGGCTTCCCCTCTCCCTCATCCATCAGCACCACAAATCCTGTCCACAAACCCTGACCCAGGTCCCCTTCCCAAAAATTCAATTAAAGCCTCTCTGGTGATGCTGCGGGTCCCTGGAGGGTTGGCTTGGGTTTTGCCATCCCCTGCCCTCGCCCTCCCGCCCTCCCCATGATAAACCGCCGCTAATAAAACGGGTGGCCGGGGCTAATATCTCTGTAATCCCCCCTCAATACACGGGGGACCGGGTGTCAAGGGCAGCGGTGGCCCCGGCGCAGCGCGCGGGGTTAATCTCCGTGAAATCGTCCCTTCAGCCTGGCTTTTATCCCAGTGTCAGGATGTCGGGGCAGGGAGGGCGAAGGCGGCCGGGGCGGCACGCACTCAGACATCCATCTCCAACCCCATTCCCGGGGGGATTTCACTCCCTTTTACCCTTAGTTCCAGCCGTCGGTGCATCTCTGAGGGGTTGGTGAAACAGCCTCGTCCTTCCCAGCCGGGGAAAACTTTGGATGCAACAAAAATCAACAGAAACATCTGAAACAGGAACCAAAAAACCCCCCAAACACACGTAAAGAATCCCAATGGGAAACATCTGGGCTGAGCCTGGTCAGGAGCTTCATCTCAACAGTGGTGGGTTTTATGTAGGGCAAACAGAGGAGGCAAAAGGTGGTTTTGAGGCAGAAAACCCCTATTTTTGATCATTTAGACACCTTGTAGGGAGACAAGGGGCTGCTCGCCTCCACGGGGTGGGGAGAGATGGGGGTGAAGGGTGAAAGAGATGGAGGAGAAGAGAGAGGGAAGGATGGATGGATGGATGGATGGGTGGGTGGATCTGGGAAGGAGGGATGGAGCCCTCCAGAACCCCCCGTTCAGCTTGGCTACAGGTGAAATGTCCCCATGGGAAACCTATTTCAAGTCCTCCCCAGATGAAAACCATCAGACCCGCTTGCTTCAGTCCTCCTGGTCCCAGCCCCTCTGGGTCCCTCCAGTGCTGTGGTGGCACCGGATCAGCCAGGAGATGTGACGTGCAACGGGGGTCAAGACCCCAGGGTGTGGGGACATGAGGCATCCTGTATGCGGGACGGCTGGGAAACCATTTCTAAAAGGGAAAAAGAGAGAGATACTAAAAAAGAAAGTCGTGTCTCGGAGAAATGTCCCCATTAGACACCCCCCAGCAGCGTGGCTCCCGGCCCCCTTCCATTGTCAGAGAAAGGTCAGCCCCTGACTAGTTAGTTATCATTAGCTAAGGCCAATTTAATCATGGCGATTGTGTATAAATCACTGCGGACAGACAGGGCACTTTCCTCCCTCCCCGCCTCCCTGGCTCAAAGGTTGACAAATCTCCTGGCCCTTTCCATCCCCCTCCCAACCCCGCTCCGGCGGCTGCCGCTGCCGGGGGCTTTCGCCCGCTTCGCCAAATACTAAAGGACGTGGTAAATCACTGGGGCACTGCCCATCCATCAGCCTGTCAGCCTGAAGATCAGGGTCACGGGTACGAAAGAGCAAGGGCCAAGCGGGGAATGGCAGTGGGGCAGGAGCAGGAGGGACGGGCGGGCAGGGAGGGACGCGGGGATGAGCCAGGAGGGATGAAAAGGCCCAAGAAGCAGCCCCGTTGCACCCTGATCCTGCTCGTGGCGGCTTCTTCAAGCCATCCTGGCAACCTGGTGTGTCCCACAGGAATCAAAGCTGGGGTTAGAAACGTGTTTGGGTGGGAAGAGGGAGCTCCTGACCATCCTGGGGCTGCCTAGACTGTGCCAGAAGAATGCTGGGGGTTCCAAGGATGCTTGGGGGCCAAGGGATGCTCGGGGCTCCCAGGGGTGCTGGGGGCTCCAAGGATGCTGGGGGCTCAAGGGTCAGGCTTTGCCCACAACACTCCTAAGGATGCCCCTCGCCCTGCTGCAGGGCTTAGTTTCAGTATCCCACTGCAGCAGGAACTGCAGCTAAGGGAAACTGAGGCACGGGGAAAACCTCCCCACCCTGGCAGTGGCCACACAAAGCGGGATGGAGCCAGCAATGCCATCCACCAGGTCCAGGACTCAGCCCAGAAAGACTGAGCCGGACACAATCTCCAAATTCTCACTTCCCCCACCTTCCTTTTTATTTTTTCCCCCATTTCTTGCCTTTTTTTTTTTATATATATATTTCAATCTAATTGAAGGAGGGGGGGAGTGGAAGATAAGAGCTGCCAGGGCTAATTACACCTCATTATTCCAAAGGATCTCTCACGCCTCACTTCTCCTCAAACGCTGGCAAAAGTGAGGGGGAGGGGGCTGGCTATTAAGGGAAAAGCCTTGGTGGAAAACAAAGTTGGTTAATTCACACGGTGCGGCCCCGCGGCGGCTGCGTGGGGGCTCACCACCCCCCAGGGCGCTGCCACCTCCCTGTCCCAACCGTGGGGACACAGATGTTGGGGCCAAGCGGGGCTGGGGAGGCCTGGGTGGATGGAGACCACCCTGGGGTGGTGGGGCTGGTTTGGGGTGCTGGGAAGGTGTCAAGGACATGACCTTGTGTGTCCCCAGAACGTTGGGTGTCCTCGTGTCCTTGGTGTCCCCACATCCTTGATGTTCCCACCTGGAGGTGACCCGCTTTGGCAGACAGGCTTGGCAGCAGGCACTGAGGATGTCACCACCTCGTGCCTCAGTTTCCCCTGCTCCGTGCACAGGCAAAATTCCCTGTAACTCCCTAAAAACCCAGCAGAAAGTCCCAGGCAGCCCCAGGAGGTGGGGGTCTGTATGGGGCTGCTGCCTCCCCAGGACCCTGAGGGGCAGCTTTAACGTCCCCAGTTTTTTGTGGGGGAGCAGGATGGACTCAGGGGATGATTTTTGTTAGCATTCCCCTCCCCAGCCACAAATTCCCCTGCCTGTTTTCCAGCTCTTAACTCACTTCCCCCCTGGAGCACTTTGGGGAGAAATCCCACCTTTTCCAAGCCTTTGCACCCCCAAAAATGAAGAGGTTGGGAAGGTTCATCCCAGGGGTGTGGGAGCACCCTCCCTGCCCCAGCAGCAGGGCGGGAGCAGGGATTTTAAGAGGAATTTGGGAATCCTGTCCCTCAGTTTCAGCAGAGATGAGGCTGAGACCTCCCTCTGCACGGGATGCAGAAGACGGAGATCGAACTCCATCCCTGGGCGCCCGTCAGGTACCACGTTGCTAAAACAGCGATGGACAACGCCCCCGTTTCCCATGGCCAAACCCTTACCCCTTTTCTCCCACCGACGAGGTTCTTCTCTCCCCTCCCAGTGCTATTCTGGGGGTCCCGGCTCGGGTGTCTCGTCCTGTGGGAGACAGAAGGATAATTCAGATAATTCGAGTAATTTAGGTAATTGCAGCTGCAAACCCGCCTCCTGATTGCTCCTGGTTTGTGCCCCCAAGGGCCCAACACCTTTTATTTCAATCCAGGAGGGCTGAATCTGTCTCTTTCTCCTGTTTAAAAATCAAAAAGTAACCTTTAGCGAAAGCCAGAGAAGTTGATTATAGGAAATCGATACGATTTCTATAAAAGAAGGGCAGGAATACATCAGTTCTTCGGGCCCGGGCGGGCTCTGACTTTGCAAAGAGGAGCGGGGCCTCAGAACGGGCTCCTGGAGGATGCCCCCGGCTCCAAGACGTGGCTCTTCCCAGATGTTTCGGGATTTGGTAAGGAATTAAAAAGAAGGTAGAGATATTTAGATATTTCTCTGGAGGTTGCTCATCCCCCTGATCGACACCGAGTTACAGAAACTGCCGCTTCACCCTTGGTGGAAACGGGGGAAAAAGGTATTAAATGCAATAAATCTCCCCCCAGAAGAGCCCCTTTTTTTCCCCCAGAAAAGTCCCCGAACCAGCAGCTCCTTCCTCCGCCCTCCCTGCTAATTTTTTCCCAGTAAAAATGATAGATTTGTAAAGAAATTCTTTCAAACCCACCTTGCAGGACTGTTACCCTCCCCGCTCTGGAGCCGGCGCAGCGCGCGGAGCCCCTCAGCCCCAGCAAGAGCCGGGGAAGGAAGGAAGGGACGAGGAGGCAAACTACAAAGGAGCGATTACCATCAATATTGCGGCGCTCTCCAGTCCATTAATTTGTGGTTTAAAAGGCTCAGGGGAGTGTTGAACAAATCTCCCCTGTGCCGTGTTGCCAACACCTTTGTGCTTCCAAGGCCGTGGCGGGGAGAGGCTTTTATCCCCGGGAATAAAAAGGATATACTGTTTTTTCCCAGCACGAGCTGACAGCAAACGCTGACACAGCAAAGGCGGGGGTGCCTTGAAAAAATTAAAAAATAATGAAAATAAAATAAAACTAGCCCCCCTGTCGCTTTAACTTCCAAATTGATGCCAATAAAAAGAAATAAGCAGAAGGTTGGCTTGGATTTTTGTATTAGTTTTTCCCCCCAAAACGCGGGGCGTGGGACGGGGTGATGCCGACAACGGGGGATTTATGGCTTCGTACCAACCCTGTCCAGCCGCAGCCCCAGTTCCACGGGGTGAGTGTTCCCTGCTCGCTCCCAGCCTCCAGCCTCTCACTCTCCCCCTTGGCTAATTTAGATTAATTACTTCTTCATATCAATCTATTTGTTTCTATTCTATCTTGAGTAAATTTGCATTTTCTGCAAGTATCGAGGCTGTTTTGCCCGTTTCTTGAAGGAAAAAAGGCCACGCGTCCTCCAGCCCCAGCTACCTCAGGAAAAGAGCAGAAAATATATTGCTGATTATTACTATTAAGTAGGATTTGGAAAAAAAATGATAACAATAAAAGCAATTGAGGTTGGATAACACCCTCCGGGATGAACCAGGTCTGCTCTCCCGCACCCTTGTGTGCCCGGGGGCATTCAGCGTGTCCTTAAGGATGCTGAAAGCTTCAGAGTGAAGTGGCACTGGGGGACTCTCTGGGCTGGGTGGACTCCTGGCCACCTGAAGGACGAGCCAGGGCTTAAACCCACCACGAGTGGCCCCACAGCGGGCAAAACAAGGGTAAAACTCTCCAAGAAGAGCCTGCGAGCAGCACAGAAGGGCAGGGGTTCGGGGCGAGCTCCCCCGCCGTGCCTGGAGCTCTCATCCGGCACAAATCCCACAGACGGCCCCGCCACCGCCCGCTCCCGGGTCCCCTCCGTCCCCGGGAACTGGGGGAGCAAAAGGGGACGGAGGAGGACTCGGCGAAGGCAAAACCCTCACGGAGCAGACAAGGCGACGTTCCCAGCAGGAACACGCTTGTTAAATTTTCAAGTTATCTTTAAAAATGCATCTCTTTTCCCTCCAGCCAATAGCTCAGGCTTTTGTAATTTGTTAGAAAAGATGTTATATGCTTTTTTTTTTTTCTAAAGCTCAGGCTTTTATAATTTCTGCCTCGACTTCCCCAGACCCTGTGCAAGTGATGGGTCGGTATTGCTGCACACAGTTTACTTTAAAAACCAGAGCCTGAGGATATAAAGGGCATAGAGGACATTTCCCATCAGTATTTTTTGCTAATTTATCCCTGGAATAAGGACCTTCTACACCCACAGCAGGATCCTGTCGCTGTTGAACGTTCAATCCCACCGCCCTGTTTGCTAAATATGGGATTTAATTAAAGTCCCCGGGAATGCTTTTTGGGGGAAAAAAATTAAAATGAACAAATATACAATGTGAAGCGGAGGGAGGGTCTTTGTGGGGTGTAAAATCCCTCCTGGGAATGGGAAGTGGGGGACGTTACTGGAGAGAAACTGCTGTCCCTGGAGAGGGGGAAACAAGGGAGAAGGATTCCCCTGGGGAAACAGATCCTCTCCTGGAAAAACAGCCAAGAGACCGAGAGCAGAGAAATCAAAAACACATCAGAGGACGGTGAACACATTTCACAACACTTTTTTGGGGGGGATGAAGATATATTCACATGCCCCCTGCAAAAAATGAATCCAATAAAACCACCTTTTGCCTTTTTGCGGTGATTTGGGACGCAATTATTTGCTAGAAGGGGAATTCCCCAATATTTGCAGTGGTAAAACCTTGCAGTAAAACCTCCTACGGGCAAAGTCAGCCCAAATCCAAACTTTTCAAGGGTTTGGGGAACTTTTTCTCCTCTCCCACTCAGCCTCAAGAATCCCCCCCTTCCCTTCCTTGTGAAAACAAGGCTGGGCTTCTGCTGCCAGCTCAATATTTCCTTCCCAAATCCCATTTTTCAAGCCTTCATTCCATTTTCCCGGCAGCGTTTGTTTTGTGCTCGGTGGACAAGGAGATGCACCGCACTCTCTTACTGTCCATTTTCTGGAATTGTGTTAAAAAAACCCACCCCCAAACCTCTGACAATGACAAAAACCAACCCCAAAGAGATGAATTCAAACCCGTGTTTTGGGGGTGTTCTGTGGGACGAGCTCTCTCGGCTCGGAGCCGCTGCGGGGACGGGGCTGAAATGCAGCGGGGCTGAGGATCCTGTCAGGATTTCTCTCCCGAGCAAGAGAAGGAGCCTCCGCGCCGGAGCCGCGCCGTTCTGCCTCCCCGTTACCGCGGGGGCACTTGGAGGTTCTAACTCACGGGCAGCTGGACACTACTGGGTTCCCCGCCCCGGTTTTATATCAGCTGGAGACGACGAACAGCTTTCTCAGTGGGAATATTCCTGGAGAGAAAAAGAACTGTTCTTCCCCCACCCAAACACTGCTTAAAACTAATTTCCAACTGCAAAAAGCCCACGGAGAGTAACCCCCCAAATTATTGCACCGGCAAACTCTTCATTAATCACAGACATCCATTAACACCCCCCCACCCCGCACACCCTCCACCCCGTTTCGCCTCACTTTAAATGGTTTTACCTCACAGGGTTCTGTGAAAATACCCCCCACAAACCCCCAGTGGTGTCTTACCCACGGGGGAAGCTCCAGTTCATCCCAGTCCGAAGGATGCCTGTGAAAGCTCTGCACAATTTGCATAGCCCTGCTGGGGAGCGGGACTGGGGCGAGGGGACAGGGGACAGGGACAGCCTTTCCCAGCCCTGAATGGCATTGTGGAGAGGAGGGGGGGGAAGAGAAAAGAAAACACACACAAAAACCCACAAAAAACCCTACCCCAAAGCCAACCCTCTAATCCCCGGGGACTCACGCCTCGCGGTGCCACGGGCTGGATTTGGAACCCTGTGTGCTCCCAGGAAGGAGCCCAAGATGACCTGACTAGATTTTGGGACAAATTTGATTTTTCTGGGACAAATCTGATTTTTGGGGTTAATCACAAACCCCTTGGGGTGAAGCAGGTTCTACCTTAGAGAGATTTTTTTGTTGTTGTTCCTTTTTGTGCCTACAACAGGGCTTTTAATCCCGAAACTGAGTGAAAAACTGGAGGATTTTGGTTTGGTCAACACTCCTCAGGAAAAGGCTGGATGCTGCGAGGAGGGCGATGGAGAACAGCACCCACGTTTGGCCCTCCAACACGCTATGGTCACGCTTCCACCCACGCCAACACACGCCAGCGAAGCCAGGGCGTTTCTCAAACCCTGATGGTACCGTTATTAGAGATCATTTACGTGTGTGATCCCGCAGGCAGCAGCACAGCGAGGAAGGGTCATGCCACACGCAGACCCCGTGCACACACACACGTGTGTGGGGCTGTGTTT
>VZTM01042049.1:33749-52847 GCA_013400555.1 Jacana jacana
GGCGGGGAAGGAGCTCCCTGCGCTGGGAGCCCAGCTAGTCTCTCTCCCGAGGAGGCTGATGCAGGTGAGTGGGGCTGCAGCAAAGCGGGGACAAGGGTCCGAGGAGCGTGACATTGGCACCCGGAGGTGCTCCAGGGTCCGGTCCCATTGTAGGTGTCCCCAAAGGGAGGCCTGGGGTGTCCGAGTCCCCCAGAAACCATCCACCTCCCCTCACAGGTGGCATCACCTTGGGCTTTCAGAGCATCTCTAAGTGCTGTTATTCCCTTTCTCCTTATGCCATCAAGGTCAGGATGTCCCAAGGAAGGTCCTGCTGCCCAGACGACAGTGCTCCTTGCCCTGGCCAGAGCCATGTTTCTCTACTACACATTAACCTGCTGTTTAATTGCCAAGCCTTGTGCCAGGTCTCCTCCGTATCACCACCTCCAGGGAACTTGCATGGGTAGTGCTGAGGGGCCACCACCTCCTGTGAGCCCCAGGAAAGACACTCAGCCTGGTCAAACAGAGCCAAGCCAGGCAGGGTGGAGACATGAAGATATCCCTGCTCATTGCAGGGAGGGCTGGATTAAATGACCTTTAAAGGTCCCTTCCAACACAAATCATAGAATAATTACGTGCACCGGAGGAGGACTGGAGCACACAATCTGCTCACCAGCACAACACACCAAATCCCAGCCAAATTCCCAGTTCTGGATCTCCTGTCCCCATACCTCAGGGCTGTGGAGAGCAGTGTCCGCCGCTCTCTGTCATGGTCAGCTCAGCTTGTCCCTGCTGCCAGGATCTGCTGGCAGCCAGAGCACTTCCAGCAGGTCTGAAGCATGTTTTCGCTCCAGACATCTGCCCCGTTAGCCATTACTCCAGCTGGTGGGGGGACACGGGGGGCCGCTGGCATGCAGCTCCATCACTGGTACAGCGAGTGACAGCTGTTGGGCAGCTGCAGCCATGGGAAGGTGTCAGACAGAGCTGGTGGGACTCATTTCTCCCTTTTTTTGAAATGAGAATTCAGTCTCTTCCCTCCCTGGCCACAGCTTACACTTACTGGTGGTCATGGTGTCGGGTACGTTGGCTTCTTGGGCTGCTCCAGGGCACTGGGCACCAACACATCACCATGAGCATCAGCCACCAGCAACTTGCACCTCACAGGGGCTAGAGGGAGGCAAAAGAAAATACCCATTTTGCACAAAGCAGTTTCAAAAGGATCTTTTCGGGAGGCTGTTTGACTAACAAGTGACTAACAACTGCCTGTTAAAACAAGCCCCCAAGGGCTCAAATCCCCAGCCCTGATGAAGCACAAGGGAAGTTATTTTTTTCCATGTGCTGCAGCCCATTGTCAGGATATACACAGCTTCTGGCACTCCAGTTTGAGCCCCCCAGCACCCAAGGAGCAGCCAGGGCAGCCAGGGGGAAAGATGGAATGTGACCAAGAGCACATTTCTCAGCTTTGAGGGAAGCTGGAAGCAGGTTTTTGGTGGAGCAGGAGGTGTTGGTTTCACCTGGTGATGCTGGCTGCAGACATCATGGCAGTCACATTTAAAATTCAGCTTTTCAGCTCCAATCCCCTTGGATGTCATGCTCCAAACCTCAGTTTGGTGGGGACAGCAGCAGGCCAGAGGCACCTGATGAGTAAGACAGGTTAGGTCCTCTCCATATCTGTCAGCTGCTTGCAGCATCCCTACGTGGAGCCTCCCTGAGCCCCTGGAGTTCATGGATCCTCTCTGAGGGCAGCTGGAAGCTTTAACTTGTTGTCACACTGAGCCCAGGGTGGAAGGCGAGGGCTGCAGTGATCGAAAGGGGTTTAAAAACCAAACTCTGGGGGATTTTGCTTCCAGAAAGACCTTCTGAATGAAGCTGAGAGAAGCCAGCGGGTGAGCAACCCCCCAGGCTCTGCATGGACTGGAATGGGGAAACCCACCTGCAGTAAGAGCCCAGGGCAGCTGGAAAACCCCAGCTTCTTCCTCCGCGCTCTCCTCCTCCTCCTCTTCTGCAGGCATGGTAAGGAACTGCACGGGCAGAGCCATGTCCCTGGCATGGAAACTCCCAGGAGATGAAGCCCAACGGTGCAGGGAGGGTCCCACCATGGCAGAGTTCCCAGGAGGTGACTGGAGTGAGCAGAAGATTCTCTCGTGGTAGCCGTAAGGCTCAGGCAGTCTCAGAGTGGCCCTTTGGCCACTGCAGCCATCGGGAAGGACAGGCAGCAGCTCCCACCAGCGTCACCAGCCCCTCCCAGGGTAGCCCTATCAAGAAGGGGCTTCATCTGCTCTCCTGCAGCAAACTCATTTTCCTTGGGAAAGCCCTTAAAAGCTCTATTATCTCCCAAGATAAGGGCAGGGACAGCAGGGCATGGGAACCAGCCAAAGTCAAGGTCATGGGTGAAAGGCACCAGCCACATCCCAGATACTTTACTGGGAGAGCTGGGACCTGCAAAACCGAAATTCCCCTCCCAGCACCTTGCCCAGCCCAGTTTGCATTCACCTACTTGGAGGGCAGCCGTCTCTTATCACTCCTCTGTTTAATAAGCTAAATGAGCCCTGCTGGGGTGAGCTGGTTAGCTCTCCTGGAGCACGGAGGAATCACGTTTGAGGGGCAGGACGTCCTTGGTGCAGTCAAGCCTAACATGAAAGAGCAACTGCACAGCCCAGTCAAGGCTGGAACAGGGAGAAGGGGTTTCCCAGAAATTCCTGTTTGTCCCCTGGCAAAGCCTGGGGGAGAAGAATCTCCCTGTGAGCCACGTCCCAGGGCCATGGTCCCAACTGCTGTTGGCCGTGCTCGCGTCCCAGGCAGTGCCTCAGGACAACATGCTTTGGGCCCATGACTGCCCTCTGTGCCAGGCTCCAGCATGTTTCTGCAGCATGAAACCCAGGCACTGGCCCAAGTTGCCCATAGAAACTGTGGTTGCCCCATCCCTGGAGGGGCTCAAGGCCAGGTTGGATGGGGCTTGGAGCAACCTGGTTTAGTGGAGGTGTTTGGGGGTGGAACTGGATGATCTTTATGGTCCCTTCCAACCCAAACCATTCCATGATTCTATGATACACCCCCCTCAGGCACCTGAACAGAAGGTCATTTAACTTGGCCATCACTTTCATTAATAAAAGGAGATAATTGCCTCCAGAAAGTGTCTCAATCATAAGTCCAGGAGCAGCGAGAAGGTGGTAGGAAGAAACTTCCCCATTTTCCCCACTCTTCCAGCTCTACCAGTATGCCCCGGGGGACACACCTCTCCCCCCACCCCTCTTTCTCTTCCAGTTTCTTCCCAGTGCAAGATCCTGCGCTGCAACTCGGAGTACGTGGCTGCCACCCTCAACCTGCGAGGCTCTGGCCGGGGTGCGGCGTTCTGCAACGCCCTCCGCTCCTACTCCCACTGCACCCGCAAGACAGCTCGCACGTGCCGGGGCGACCTGGCCTACCACTCCGCCGTCCATGGCATCGAGGACCTCATGATCCAGAACAACTGCTCCAAGGAAGGTCCCACCTCCCCACCCCGCCCCCGGCCGCCAGCCCCTAACCACCAAGGCCTGGAGACCCTTGATATCTGCAACTATGAGAAGAGTTTTCTCTACAAGCATGGCCAACCCCCCAGCTACCAGCACTGTGCGGCTTTTGGGGACCCCCACATCCGCACGTTCCACGATGACTTCCACACATGCCGGGTGGAGGGTTCCTGGCCTCTCTTAGACAATGACTACTTGTTTGTGCAAGCAACCAGCTCACCGGTGGCCAAAGGGTCCAATGCTACAGTCACCAGCAAGGTAAGGCCCGTGCATGGGGTTTCTAGTGAACCCAAGCACCCCTAGAATGCAGCAATGGCTTCAGACATTCCCTAAAACGTCTGGAGAGGGCAGCAGTAACTGGGATGGGCAATGAAGTTCTGCAGGAACAAGGTGGGATGAAGGTCCTTGAGGGGAGCAGAAAAACCTGCAAATGCTCCCATGGCTGGGGATGGGTTATGGTGTGGTCAAGCTGCATGAGTCTACCCAGGCAGGGCTCTGTCTCACTTTCCAGTTGCTTAAATGGTATTAAAGAAAGAAGAAAACAGAGGAAGAAAAGAAGGAAACATTGGTGTTTTCCCCAGAGAACTGCAGCAGAGTGAGAGAGATGGTTTGGGGGCAGAGAGGGACACGCTGGTGAAGCAGACCTATGTCATCTGCACCTAGGTGATACCTGGGGTGGGGACAGGGCCACCCTGAAGGTCACAGAATCATAGAATCATCAAATCATGGAACAGTTTGGGGTAGAAGGAACCTTAAGGATCATCTAGTTCCATGAGCAGGAAGACCTCCCACCAGCCCAGGTTGCTCCAAGCCCCCTCCAACCTGGCCTTGAACCCCTCCAGGGATGTGGCAGCCACAGCTTCTTGGGGCAACCTGGGACAGGGTCTCACCATCCTCAGAGCAAAGAAGTTCTTCTCCACATTTCATCTCCCCTCTTTTGGTGTCAAACCCTTCCCCCTTGTCCTATGAATCCCCTCCCTGATAAAGAGCCCCCCCCCACCAGCTTTCCTGAAGCCCCTTGAGGGACTGGAAGGGGCTCTAAGGTCTCTCTGGAGCCTTCTCTTCTTCAGGCTGAACCCCCCCAAACTCTCTCAGCCTGTCCTCCCAGCAGAGGTCAGATCAAACTCCCTTTGATTTGCTCTCTGCAGCTCACCATCATCTTCAAGAACATGAAGGAATGCATCGACCAGAAGGTCTACCAGGCTGAGATAGACAACCTACCGGCAGCCTTCGAGGACGGCTCAGTGAACGGAGGGGAAAGGCCGGGTGGCAGCAGCTTGGCCATCCAGGAGCGCAGCCCTGGCCGGCATGTGGAGATCCGCGCTGACTATATCGGCACCACCATCGCTATCCGTCAGGCTGGCCGCCAGCTCTCCTTCTCCATCCGGGCAGCTGAGGAGGTAGCCCATGCCTTCACGGAGGAGCAGGACCTGCAGCTCTGCGTGGGCGGTTGCCCCCGCAGCCAACGCATCTCCCGCAGCGACTGCTGCCGTGGCCAGGGGGCTGCCGAGGCGGCCCGGGCCCTCTGCAAGGAGATGCTGCCCGTGGAGGACGTCTACTTCCAGTCATGCGTCTTCGACGTGGTGACCTCAGGGGACGTCAATTTCACCATGGCGGCTCATGGGGCCCTAGAGGACGCTAGGGTCTTCCTTCCCAACGCGGAGAAACTGCACATCTTCCAGGCTGGGAGAGCATGCCCACATGCCTCTTCTTCCTTCCTCCTCCTCCTCCTCACCTCAGGTCTTTGGGTTGGTTTGTTGCACTTTTAGCTCTCTCTGCTGTTGTGTGGGGGGACATAGCAGCCGGTCCAGAGTGGGAACCCAAGAGAGATGTCAACTCGAGGTCCATCCTGGGCAGATCAAGAGGGTTAGGGACATCTTGGCTGGGACCACGCATCTCTGCAGCAATGAAGAGTCAGAGCCCCAAACCTATAGAGAGGGGAGATGAAACAACATTGAGACACCGGTTTGCACCCCGTGTTCCTCCACGTTTGGCACCTGGTTCCTCTCCCGAAGGCAGAACAGATCTTTCTGTTGGATTCTCATAGATATTTTTTTTTCTAAAGATGAGGACAATGCAGCCAAAACAAAGAAAAGAAAGACATGGTGTGAAGACACTTTAGAAAGCCTCTCTGCCCCTCAAAGTCTTTCCACAAACTTGCTTCACACCTCTCACAGCGTCACTGCAGCTGACTTTTACTCAGGAACTGTACAGTGTCAGAAACAAGGGGCTCAAAGCCCAGACCCCAATTTTCAGCAGACAAAAACCACTTGTTTTTTGGTGGATTTGGGGCCCCTTGACCCAACTCCTACCAATGCGGGAGTGAAGCGAGGCGTTAAGTTGGTTATTGGAGTGGTGTCGCCACAGTTTGAGATTCTGGGGCTAGAAATCACCACATTCTCCTCTCTCAGGAGCATTAATAGTCTGATTTCCAGCCTTGGGAGCTGCCCAGGGTCAGGTCTGTGACGTTGCGGGTTGTTTTTCCTTGTCCTGGCACCTGCCTAGGACTCGATATGGCCAATTTCAGGCTCTGGACCAGCACTGGGTTTTAGAGAGGACAAAAACCCCTCGCTATTCCTCTCCCCTTGGGCCCAGTGCTGTCTGCCACTGTCACACCCCCCCTTGGAACCCACACTGGGCCGGGGGTTTCGCTTGCAAAAAGAGAATGAATAACAAAGCTGTGGAGCTGGCAAACCCCCCGTGATCGTAGCGATGGGCAGGGGAACTACCAGCAGACGTACATAAATATAGAGGTGAGGCCAGATTAGATGCTTTATGTATTTTAGAGGTTTTAAGTAAAGCAGATATAGTCTGTGATAAGACATATTTTCCATATGCAAAGGCTTTTTTTCATGACGAGGGCTGACATCAAAATCTTTGCCATTCGTGTCCCATGGAGCCTCGCAAAGCCTTGGGGAGGTAGGGATGGAGCTGCCAGCCCTGGGCAGGATTTGGGCTTGAGAAATTTGGCTTTCCCCAATTAATTTCTCCAATTGCAGACCACCCAGGTACAGAGGATCCCTCAGGCTGGGAAGGAAGGTTTTACCCTCCATGTCTTGGTGTATCTGCAGTTTCTTTGGTCAGGTTCCCCCCAC
Source organism: Jacana jacana (assembly GCA_013400555.1). Taxonomy (NCBI): domain Eukaryota; kingdom Metazoa; phylum Chordata; class Aves; order Charadriiformes; family Jacanidae; genus Jacana; species Jacana jacana. Next base: position 40,330 of record VZTM01042049.1, read on the forward strand.
CCTCCTCCCCGGTCGTCTTCTACCGAGGGCACAAAGAGTAAAGAGGGAAATTTCTTGGGTATCTCAGCATGTTTCCTCCCCCTACAGGCACCCAGGGCACAGGGTGACTGGCGAGAGAGTTTCTCTCTTCCTTGTACAGTGCTCTCGCTAATCCCCAAACGTTTTGACATTAAAGGCGTCTATTTTTGCGGCCCCTCATTTCCTGTCATCTGTCTCTTCATTTCTTTGGTCGGCAGCAGCAGGTGAGGACAATAATAATATCTCTCGCCTTCCCACCCACCGTTCCTCTCACTCGGGAGCGCTTCGGGTCTATATATACACACGCTGACGGAGGGGAGGAAGGCAGCCGGCCTCGACGGCTCTTTAACAGAGCAATGCTACACAACTGCTGGAAACAGGGTTGTGATCAGATTTTCTTTCATGCAGAATATAACTATCCTTCAGATTTTGGCCAACAGGGCCAATCAACAAGAATGCCACGGGGAATTCAAGAAGAAGAAGGCTAGTTCTGGGCTCCCCAGTTAGAGAAGGACAGGGAACTGCTGGAGAGGATCCAGCAAAGGGCTACAAAGATAACAAGGGGATGAGAACATCTCTCTGATGGTGAGCAGGGCCATATTTACCCACCCCAGACCCAGCCCCTTCATCATAAAATGGAGACCCAAGAGCCCCCAGGACCTGTCAGCAATGTGAAAGTGGTCCTGCATGAGCCCTGGACACAGGCACGGCAGGGAAGTGGCAGAGAGAGCTTGGCCCACCACATGTCTTGTCAGCTCTGTCCCAGCTGAGGAGCACGGTGAGTGCTAAAGCTCCTTTGAAGGAGGGCTGTTATTCAGACTCACTCTCCCCAACCTACTCACAAATGTCCTGTCTGGGAAGGGGGCACTGAATTGGCCTGCAAGGGCTTTGGAAAGAAAACCAGAGTTTCCTGGGTCTCTCTGTGAAAGTGGAATCTAAGACTCCTCCCACATCACATACCTGACAAACCCCAAAGCCCATGAGAGCCAGAGACCCACAGAACATCTCAAATGACCCATAAGGACAATCATGTCCAACTCCCTACTCCTCACAGGACTACCTAAAGCTAAACCATATGACTATCAGCGTTGTCTGGATGCTCCTTCAGAGAGGCCCTTGGCCAGCACTCTCTGGAAGAGGCAAATTGGACCATCCTGAGCCACTCATGGAGGTCTGAAGCTCTCACTCTGGTTGGAGCAGGCATTTGGGAAGTCACAGCACGTCACAGCCAAGGCCAACACCTCCTTCACCCTCCACACAGAGGCTTAAACCTGAGCTGCAGCCTGGCTGGGGTCCAGCCATGTGGAAAGAACTCGAGCAGCACTGATGGGTTTGCGCCTGTTCCCCAAATTGTCCCGTACTCTGCATCCTCAGCTTGATGACTGCAGAGGAAGTGAGACCTTTGGAAGATGTGCTGGAGTCTGTAAAGAAAAGAAAGACCTTTCCACTCCCAACAGATTGCAGTCTGAAATAAAGAAAGGGAACGTAGGCGTGGATCCAAGCCCGCTGATGTCAACAAGAGTATTTCCATTGACGTCAGGAGACTTTGGATGGAGCCCTGAAGTTTCCGAGTGTATGTCACCTGCTAAAAAAGACCCAGGCAAGGCTGGCCAGCATTTTCAATAGACAGCCCAATTTGGGCCATTCTGCACCCAGGTGCCAAACCTGGGCAGTTGGAGCAAGGGAATTCCCAATCTGGGGTTTGCCCACCCCAGTAGGCGTTTGCCATTGGCAGCCAGTGCTGGGTCTCGTAGGAAGGTGTGAGAAGTCCGGGACGATCTGCTCCTCTCACAGCCCATCTGGCTCTGATTTCTAGTAATCAGGGAAATGCCGAGGCTTTGAGGGCACAGCGTGCAGGAGCCAAACCTGCATCTTCATTAGCAGCTGCTTCTACATGCTGTAAACTGGCCCGATCATCAGAGGTGGCCAAGGTTGCCAGCTCCTGGTGTACCCAGGACTGTACACTGGAGCTGCCAAGCCTCCAGCCTGCCAACTAGAGCTCTCCAGACCAGAAGCAGGTCTTCAAAACTGCTTTAAAAGCCAGCCCCCAGAATGAATTCCGGTGTGTTTTGTTAGCAAAACGTTCAGGCCAAGGCGAGAACTTCCTCTGCAAAGCCCAGGGTTAGACTGGGCTCCCGTATGTTCGGAAGGGCCAACGCCTTGAGCAGCGTCACCAGCAAGGAAGGGGAACAGGGAGAGCGGCTGGAACAGGCAGGTCTCAGTGGGGAAGGCTTCCTCGTGTTCCTCCTTGTTTAGCGTCAAAAATAAGCTCAAATCACAGGAAATAAAAAAGAGGTAAGCCAGCAGTGGCACTTGGGCAGGAGAAGCACAGAAGCACAGAAGCCAGAGCTTTGCAGGTCCAGTCTCCCGTTGTCCTCATGAAGTCACAGATAGTCACCAGCCTCTTACAGCCATCACTCCTGCTTCTTGTGAAGATTAACGCTCACTCTCACATTCATAAATCCTCCAAATGCTCAAACCAGAAGAAACTGGCGTGTAGCAGCCAGTCCCTCCCGTGCCATTCCTGGCAAGGCCTCTAGATGTCCACACAACCCAAAGTATGAGAAGGACCGCGGAGGGTTCCACAGAGCTCTCCACAGCCGAGGGGATGCCCATCCTCACCCCAGACCGCGCCCATCGAGGTCCCATTGCCTGCCCTCGTTGCCTGTGAGATGAGTGAGGGTGAATGAGATCTAAGGAAATTATTTCCCCCCTCAATCTTAGCTCAATTCTCTAAATTAAGGAGTTTGTTGTTTGGGGGGAGCATCTCCAGTGAGGATACCCTTGCCCCCAGACACACACTGGCAGTCTCGGAGTAGGCTGCTGAAAGTAAGAATTTCTCCTTATTTCTTTGTTCTCTCCAGCACCTGGGGTTCTTCAAGGGATGGATGGATGGATGGATGGATGGATGGATGGATGGATGGATGGATGGATGGATGGACGGATGGATGGAGCGGGGCTGGAAGCTCAGGAAATCTTTTGCTTTATGATACTTCTCCCTCCCTTCATAACAATGCATTTCAAACCCAGTGGACACCAGAGGCAACGAGGAGCTGGTGGACTGGTTTGGTGAAGGAATGAGCTGGATTTGCTGTGGGTGAAGGGGAAAGCTCAGCGGAGGGAGCTGGGAGCTGTGGGTTCAACTGGCTACACTGTGTGCCTGGAGCCCAGGAGAGGTCACGCTCTCCCAGCCAGAGGACAGAGCTGATGCAAACCCAGTCTTCCTGCCCAGAGCAGATGACAAACACGAGACTTCCCAGACCCTGAATTCAGATTCCTTTTTGTTTATGGGTGACTTGCTTTGGTCTCTTGCCTCTTGGCCCTGGCTTTTCCTTTCCTCTGTTGCAAAAAAGCCACAATCTGGCCAGAAAAGAAGTGAAGCAAGCCCTAGCACTGTCTGTCAGGGAGAGCTTTCACATTGCATTCCTTGGCAGGAGCTGGGATTTTGGGGCTCTGGGGGAAAAGTCCTCATGCCCCACCCCTGAGGGGACTTCTCTGTGTTCAGTGGGGACAGGGAAGGGGTAAAGGGGACCCCAGTTTGTGCCACAAACAGGTACACAGCCTGCAGAGAGCCAGGAAGCACAGGCAGCAGTGACACAAGCCATTGCTGTGGATAAAAGCAGCAGAACAAAAAAAAATCCCTAACAAGGATCTGCCCTGAGAGCATTCCAACCCCATGGAGATCCCTGGAAAAATCCCTGCATTCCAGTGACCCAGCAGTGCTGTGACCCCTCCCTGAGTCAAACCGGGCACCGCACATCTCAACCACCTCACCCCAAAACTACGGGGTTTATTTAGAAACTGAAAGCAAGGCGCTGCCCTTCTCTTCACCACCTGCTTTCAAACCTAGAAATCACGGGTGGCCCTTTTTTTCTATCGAATCCCTGCCCTGGCCAAGGGTGAGGAGCGAGAAGCCAAAGCATGGGACATGCAGTGGCTTTCCAGGAGCCACCGCAATTCACCCAGTCCCCTTATTTTCCAGCCGATGCAATCAGCGTGGGATTTACTTAATTATGTTCCCTCTACATAAACAACTTCACCAAAGGAAATGCCTTTTCCGCCTTTGGCTCCCGCTTGGGGCCGTACAACCAGCACACTCTGTCCCTTTGCTCGGGCCATTGTCAGTCCCTCCACGTCCCTCCTTCCCCCCGCCCCTTCCTGGCCTCGAATTTGCTGGAAGCAACCAAATATGGTGGGGAAAAAAAATACAGAAAACAGCATGGAGAAGCTCTGAGGAGAGAAACTGGACTCCACATGCCCCAACGTGAATCCTACAGAAGCCACTACGTCTGTCCTTCCCTTTTTTGACTCCTGTCCCTTATACACAGTCTGTCTTCCCTGCACGCGCCCGCGCACTGGCTGATTGGTTCATAGCCCTCTGCACGAGGAAGGCACGCGAAGCTGCCTTATCTTTGATTGGTTCCTCAGTATCCTGTTTATCTGACTCCGTCCGGCTCTTCTTGGCTCGGTTCCTCAATTTGCTGTGAAGCATCCATCGTTGTTCCTGTTTTTCTCTCCCCAAGGTGACTTCAAGGACGAGGTCTACAGTCAGTCCACCTCCTCGTGTGGCTGGTTCAATATATATAATATATGTCCATTTTCTGCTAAATACATTCCCACAAGCTCCCAACCAGATCTCTTCAGGGGTGTCAGCTGGTTGTCTGGTGGAAGGGACAGGGGGACAGTCTGCATGGCTTCTCCAGGCAACCACAAGTAGCTCCTGATAATCTAGACCGGGAAAAACGGGGCGGGGGGGGGAAGGAGAGCAGTTGTCCAGCAAGGCACACAGTGCTGGAAGCTGTTGTCCTGCTTCCTTTCTGCCTTACCCAATTCCTTTCCCATGACCCACGGAGCAGCCCCAGCTCCCAGTGAGTCACCTCAGGGCCTGGTTTCTTGCTCAAACCCAACCCTGTTTCCTTTGAACCAGGTTGTGCCTGGCATATAATTAGTCACACAGCTCTCCCTGCCATCCCTTGCCCCCAGCCAGGCTCACTGGGAGAGAACAATGCTCCGGCCACTCTCCCCATCCACCAGCATTAACTTTGCTCCCAGTTAAGGTTTTTTTTTGGGAGGAGAGGTGACATTTTGAAGCTTTTGGCTTTTTTTTTTTTTAAAGCTACAATTCCTCAGCATTTCCAAAACCCTGCTCATGTGGGAAACCTTGCAGAGCCCAGCCGTGGCCCTGAGGAAATTCCAGTTGCTCCTTCTCCAGCAGAAGGAGTAGGGACCAGACAAGGGTCAGGGGAACAAAGGGCAAAAGTTGATTGACAAGAGAAATTTGGAGAGGATCAGGGCCATGGAACGTGCCTTGGACTATCTCTGGCAAGCTCTTTGGCTTTGGGCTCCATCGGCCTTTGACATTGTTGGAACGCAGTTTACTGTCCGAAAGTGAGATCCAGGCTTGGATACATCTTCCTTGGAAAGATGGGCACCAGGGGAAACCGGAGAGGGAGAGCGTAAACACGGCTCCGTGCTGGGCTCTTTGGGATCAAATATCGCATAGCTGGCAAGGCCGGGGAGAGAGCTCTCCTCATTTTTGCCAAATTAGCACAAATCTGTAATACTTCCTTAATCCAAGCACCCTTTTTCCTACCTTTTTCCAGAAACAATGGAGTGAGCTGGCCAGGACCAGAGGCCAGAAGGAAAAAAAAAAGTTCAGTTCCTCCATGACGTACTTAATTGTGAAATAACTCTCTCGCAGGGGGGGAGAAATTTTGTCCTGCAAAGTTTGGCAGGCAAAGAGTTTATTCCCCACAGTTTATCTGGCCAGTTTATCGGTTTATATTAACAGGTGTGAATTAACTCCAGGGGCAAAAGGAGAGGAGGGCAGAGAAATAAAAAGCTGTCTGCATGCCAGAAAAACACAGATAAACAAGCTCCAAAGGACACGGGAGACAACTCCTAACACAAACACAGCCCTTTTTCTGGGGTGGGGAGATCTCCACAGCCCTGTTTTCCATCCCTGCCTCTTTGGGTGGCTCCAGAAATATTGTTCTCCCCAATTTCCTCTACTCCCTGTGTTTTCCTGAGCCATAAAATGCATTAAGGGCTTTGGAAACCAAGGGCAAAAACAGCCCCCGCCTGTCGGGGAGGAATGTCTGCTCAGCAAAAAAAGATAAACGATCGAGGAAGGAAAATTCAAGGGTTTCTCCAAGGCAAAAAGGCTCTTTTTGGGGGGGACAACAAACACCCCGCTCCTCAAATCCCAGCTGGAAACCCCCCATTTGTATGAGCTCATACACAACCACGAAGGATGTGGGTTTTTTCGCCCTCCCCAAGATCAAGAGGGAACTTGTTGAGAAAACAAAACAAAACAATCCTCTATTTTCTACCTCAAAGACTGAGAAACATCTCGACCCTGTGATCTTTAAAATAAACATTTGCCTCAGATTTTGTCACCAGCTGCTTTCTGTTGTGTCCTCCCCCTTGAGACCCTGCTGAAAGGGTCCCAAAGCACAGGGGGGCAGGAGGGTGTCACAGGGTTCAGCCATAGGAGAGGTGGTTTGGGGGAAAATGTCCCCAAAAATACAGCGGGAGCTGTGGGAAAAGGCAGAGGTGGGGGTTACACCCCGTGTGTCCCCTCCCATGACACCCCAGAAGGACACAGAGAAGCCCCCAGGGTTAGGCTTTCGTCCTCTACCCCAAATCCGTACTTTTTTTACCTTAAATAACGAGGGGTGGAGCGAGGCGGCGGGGGAGGGGGGGGTCGCTGAGGAAACGCCGCAGGCACCAGCTGAAGGGAGGCCGGGGCCCTAGGCGGGGAACTGAGGACGGGGGAAGAAATCCCCAGAGGGGTGAGGCCCTATCAGGCCGCTACCACTTCCCCCAGTACCAGAGCCGAACCGAGAACGGCGCGGCCCCACCAACAGCTACCTCAGCGCCCACCCTGAGGGGGCTCTCCCCTCCCTCCCGCCTCGGAACATTACATCCTGTTCCTCGCTCTCCATTGGCCGCCTCTGCCGCCCGTCCTCGCTTTCCATTGGTCTGCCGCGCTGCCACTCCGTGCCCCCGCTGCCTGTCCCTTCACCCTCCTCTCCCTTGAACACGCTCTCCTCTCCTCCACGCGCTGTCCACGCTCCCCTCTGGGCGCGCTGATTGGCCGCCGGGGCTGTAAACAAGGCGGCGGCAGCCAATGGGGGCGCTGATCACGCGAGCAGCACGCCTGGCCACGCGCCCTCAGCGTGGAGCTGCTGGCATCAACAGGCGCGGGCGGGGGCGGGGCGGGGCGGCAGAGGCTATAAAAGGCGACGGCCGGGGCGGGCCGCGCTCAATTCCTGGAGGCTGGTTCGGGGTGAGGGATTTTCGTACCCCTGTCCAACTCCTTCAACTTGAGCAAGCTAAAGGCTAGATCGACCCCCCCTTTTCTTTTTTTTTTTTTGCTTAAAATTAGCCGATTTCCGGTCTTTTTTTTCCCCCTCTTCAAGGGGTAAAAGCTCACACAGTTCTTGCGGTGTGCAGTCCCCTTGCTGTTTTCTTAGCGCTTCCTCTCACTCACCGCAGCCATGGTGATGTACAAGAAGGTGAAGACCTTTGCGATGGCTTTCAGCGAGCCTGAAAAGGTCTATTGCAGTGGGGAGAAGGTGGCTGGACGTGTGCTGGTGGAGGTGGCTGAGGTGACACGGGTCAGTGCCGTCAAAGTGCTGGCCTGTGGGGTGGCTAAAGTCAACTGGGCCAAGGGCCCCCAGCAGTGCAAGCAGGAAATGGAGTACCTGCGCTTCGAGGACGTCCTCACCCTGGAGGAGCAGCCCACTGGTGAGGTTCTGGGGCTGGGAAAAGGGACCTTTGGGTGGGAAAAGGGCTTTAAAGTGGCCCATGGCCCAGCAGGTTTGCCTCTTGCGAGGCTGGAGGGGAGTCTCTGGTTGCGTCCCCTTGGGCTACGTACGGACAGGGCTGGTTGTGTGATGAGGAGCTGCGGTGTCTCACTGGTGTCAGGGTAAAAGCGGGAACAGGTGGTGGCAGAGTCTTGGGAGAAACGAGTAAACTCCTTGAGGCTTGTGAACGGGACAGCGGTGCTGGGCTGGGTTACGTTCAGAGCTGGAAAACGAAGGGCTAAAACAGAAGCCTCCCATACAGGAGGCATTGGAGAAGATGCTGCTTGGCCGCAGGCAGTGAGTGCCGGGGTTGGCCGGGTGTCATGGTGGCACAGGGCATGGGAGGGGTGGTGGCCAGGGAGTGGCAAGTGGAGATCTCACCTGAGACAAGAGAGTCTGCTCTCCTGGGCATGGAGAACTTCTACAGCTGGCTGCGAGGAAGGCAAGAGAGACCTGGCAGAGTGTCTGGGGAGATAAGCAGGGTGATGCCAAGTCTCAGACAAGAAGATAAGCAGGGGGAGAAGTGGGTGCTCGATACTCCAGGGAAGCGGAAGCGGGTTGTGGTGAGGAGCGGTAGCGGGGACTGCAGTGCACGGGGACAGCGTGTTCCGGCTGCGGCCAGGGGTGTGGGAAGAAGTGTGATGAAAGGTGTTATGCTTCCCTGTGAAGAGAAGACGTGGGGTTCTGGGGCTGTTTCTGGGGGGCAGGTGTAGGTGGCTCTTGGCAAGCAGTTCAGGCAACTCAAGCCCATGCGGGGTGTGAGCCCATCACTGCCTGTGTAAGCACAACGGGGGATCACACGCTTAAGAACAAGCCCATGAAGCTGACGTCTCCCTTCCCCTTGTCTTTTCCCAGACGGGGACGGCTCTGTGATCCTGAGACCCGGCAACAAATACGAGTACAAATTCGGATTTGAGCTTCCCCAGGGGTGAGTATGAGGCAAACACCGCCTCTTAAAAGGAAAACTAAATGAAATTCCTACAGAAGAGTCTCCTGTGGCCTCAGACGTGTCTAACAAGTGTGATTTTCCACAGGCCTCTGGGTACCTCCTTCAAGGGGAAGTACGGCTGCGTGGATTACTGGGTGAAGGCCTTTCTGGAGCGCCCATCCTTTCCCACACAGGAGATAAAGAAGCGCTTCGAAGTGATGGATCCTGTTGACGTGAACACTCCAGAATTGCTGGTAGGTGCTGCTTTGCTCCAGGAGGATTAGGAGAGAGAAAAGCCCATTAGGTGGGGTCACTCTGACCTCTGTCATTAAGACTCCTTTAATAGGCTTTATTGCTGAGCTGGGATTAAGTATTTAGTTCCTAAGAAGTTCTAGTTACTTCTAGAAACGCACACCCAGGCAGATAAAGCAAGGGGCTGCTTCTGTTCTCACTCGGTTCCAGCCCCATGGAGAACTGGAAGCTTCTGTTGCACAAGGGGAGGGAGGAAGGAGGGATGGAAACAGTGGGCAGGGGCCACCCCAGTAACAGTCAGGTCTCTCTCCAGTCCCCAGTGGCCGCCAAGAAGGAGAAGAAAGTGTCCTGCATGTTCATTCCCGACGGACGGGTGTCAGTCAGCGCTCAGATCGACAGGAAGGGGTTCTGTGAAGGTAAGAGCCTGCGCTGCCTCGGGGAGGAGGGCAGGGTGGTGGGACCGGGGACAGATCGGGGTGGGCATCGAGGACATTGAGGAGCTACAAAGGGCATCTGTCCCACAAGAAAAAGAATGTCAGACCTTCCTAAAACGCTGGATGTTCTTCCTTTGCCCAGGTGACGAGATCTGCATCAATGCCGACTTTGAGAACACGTGCTCCCGCATTGTGGTGCCCAAGGCGGCCATCGTGGCCAAGCATACCTACCTGGCCAACGGTCAGACCAAGGTCTTCACCCAGAAACTCTCCTGCGTCCGAGGCAACCACATCATCTCGGGCATGTCCGACTCCTGGAGGGGCAAAACCATCCGCGTCAAGAAGCTCAAACCCTCCATCCTGGGCTGCAATATCCTGCGTGTGGAGTATTTCCTGCAGGTGGGTGGCTGGGACGGCCATTAATTGCCCTCCCTTTGTTAGTGGGTGCAGTTTGTTCCCCTCTGGGTGCTTCGTGTCCCTTACAATGATGGTTCTTCCCCCCCTCACAGATCTACGTCAGTGTCCCTGGCTCCAAGAAGATCATCTTGGAGCTGCCCCTGGTCATCGGCAGCCGCTCGGGCATCGGCAGCCGCAGCTCCAGCATGGCCAGTCAGACCAGTTCGGAGATGAGCTGGGTGGACTTGAACCTCCCCGATGCTCCAGAAGGTGAGTTTGGAGAGTGGTCACCACAAGGGGTGAACTCCACTGTCAGACACTCCCACTGATTTGGTGGACCTGTGGTGGGGGAATGTGGGAGATCTCATGAGTCTCCCCCTCTTCCTTGCAGCCCCCCCTTGCTACCTGGACATCGTTCCTGAGGACCACCGCCTGGAGAGCCCCACCACCCCCCTCCTGGATGACCCCGACAGCTTTGACAGCCCCATCTTCATGTACGCCCCAGAGTTCAAGTTCATGCCACCACCCACCTACACAGAGGTGAGCCACGGGGCTGGGCAGGGGGGACTTGGTGGGGGGGGACACGGTGGCCATGGGGTGTGCTTCTGGGGTTCCATCTCAAGGGTCTGAAGGTCCTGTCCTCTTTCCCCCCCCCCTCCCCAGGTGGACCCCTGCATCGCCAACAACAACGTGCAGTGAGCGCCGAGGCCGAAAGGAACTCTCACACTTTTTTCTGGACTCTGGCTGCGCTGTGGCAGTGGCCACCGGTGGCCACCAGCTTGCAGCAGCGCTTGGGGGTGACCCTGCCATGGGAGAAGGGGGGCCACAGTGGCTCCCGGCAGAGGTTGATGGAGTGTCCCGAGTTCTTCTGTTGTGCCCTGGTGGTGCCACCACACCCTGCAGTGGCTCCTCAGGACTGAGGGGCTGGGGTGGTCTCCTTGGACCCCGCTGACGGCCAAAGTCTTCCGAAAACAACCCCCAAACTTGACGGTGCTTCGGTGGACACCTCTGGAGCAGGTGGAGCAGAGCCCTCGGACACTCGGGTGACAGACCCTGAGGAGAGGCACCTTCCAGCCTAAAAAAGACTTTAAACTTCCCCTTGTCCCCTCCCATACCCCCCCCAAAAAAGGTCAACGGTGGCGCCTTCACTGCGGGGACAGAGGTGACCTGGCAGCAGAGTCCCCTCGGGGGCTCCTCGTGAACTGACGGAAGCCCCTTCGCTCCCGTCACCCCAGAGACTGTCCCTTTGACCAGTCCCCCCGTCCCCACCCATGGGGGGCAGTGGGCACACCCTGGTGCATTTTGGGGGGCGCAGTGGGTGTACCTTGGTGCGTTTTGGGGTGTGGGGTGGTGTGAGCTGGGACCCCCGGGACCGTGGAAGGCCCGAGTGGGGAGGATGAATTTCAGTGGACTGTTTTGTATCATTTTTAAGGGTGTTTTTTTGTGGGAAGGGGAGGAAATGACAGTTTCTTAAGTTTTTATACTTCTGAGGTGGGATGGGCCCCTGTGGGGCGGGATTTCTAATTAAAAACTTGGTGTGTTAATTGCGGAGCCTCCTGGAGCTNCCCCCAGTGTGTGCTGGGGCTCGTTAATCCTGCTAATTAACCCTGGAGCCGGGGCAGCGTGCCCCCCACAGCTCCACAAACAGTAGCGGGTGCTGCTCTCAGCCCTTACTCAGAAAAGGGGGTCAGCAGCCCCCTGTGTGCCCCCACACCCCAGGCAGGCCCTTCCCCAGGATCAGCCAAATTTGGGTGCAAATATGACTTTTCAGTCCTGCTGGCAGGGAGGGGAAACTGAGGCAGGGCCTGGGGTGTGACATTCCTGCCACCAGCCAAGCCCTGTGCGTGGCGTCACCTTCCCTGTCTCCCTCACTGGGGGGGTGTGTGTCTCTGTTGTAGTGATGCCCCGATTTCTCCAGCCCTTTTTTGGGGGGTATCTGGGTGAAAGTTGAAGTGAGAAGGGGGACGGGCATCGAGGAATGGGCTGGAAACCAGCCCTGACCTTGGCCCTGGGCTGGACGCCATCACCCCTCCCCGACTGGGCACCCAGCAGGGGCAGGGGGGGCTGTGGTGAGCCCCGGTGCCAGGCGATGGGGACACAGGGGTGACACTGGAGCCCCTGGAGACGGCGACAGGGGCTCCAGGTCCTCTTAGTGCCTCAGTTTCCCCATGCCTTATCTCTTTGTTCCCCTTATCTCCCCCCACAGCTGGCGATGCTGCTTATCTGGGGGACACGGGTGGCTCTGGCCACAAGTCCCAGCCTCGCAGCCCTGGTCCCCGGAGGGGGGCAGGGGGGGGCACCGGGGGTCCCCGTCCCCCTGCCCCCAACCGGTGACACGTCACTGCGGTGGCTTCATTGCCCCTTCCCCCTCCCCATTTCCCTTATCCCCCCTCCAGGAACGTCCCCAACCCTGGGGGGGGGATCGTGGGAGTGTCCCCACCGCCACCAGGTGCCACCACAGCCCCTGACACAGCCCACCCCTTGGTGGTGGGAGGCTCATGGGACACATGCCCCCCCCCCACCACCCGATTCATGGGGGTCCCCGCCGTGCCTCTGCTTCCCCCCGCCCGTGTCCCCGTGCCGGGCTGGCACTGTCCCCGGGGCCACCGGCCAAGCGGGCCAGGGGTCAGCCTTGCTTCCAGGCCAAGTATGGGCAGAAAGAGCCGGGCCGGGGGGGGG
>VZTM01042051.1:1599-16218 GCA_013400555.1 Jacana jacana
AAGGCTGAGCTTGTTTAAACATGACTTACTTTTAACCTCAACATTACACCAAGTTTAATTTTTGTCCTGACTTCCTCTCCTCTTTCACCCAGGCCTGTTGATTTTTGTTTTTTCCTTTTATACTTGTAATTCTATCAGGTTTATTCACAACACTTCTGCTCAGTTACTCCAACCCTGCACACCAATGATTTGAGCCCTGAAAAAAGAATTTATTCTTCCCATAATACAGTGATGGGCAGACCTCCTTCCATAACACTAGCACTGACATTTCAGAAGAGATTCTGGACCAGAGTTATGGGCTATGTGTGGTACAGCCAGTGTAACTGCTGGTTTTCCCCTCTCCTGAGTTCAGCCATGCTTGACCATTTCCTCCAGAGCTGTCCTGCTCGCTTTTAAGGCTTCAGAAGCATTGTTTCCTAGTTCCATATGGATTATCTAAGCAGGAAAAACAGTGCTAGGTAAAAAGCCACTGAGCAATACAGATGAAAAACATCAAGTTATCTATCTACAGACTATGGAAGAGAGCAATAACCCACAGTACAGAGGTCTAACACCAAGGTATGTGCAAGCTTTAGAGTAGTTTTGATTATGCTTGGACGTGCTCAAAGCTCTAAATCCAGCCGTGAGCTGCACTATTACTCAGGCTTTAAGTCAGTCATTGCTACAAGGTGAATTCAGTGCTATTTCCACTGGACAGCTGAGAACTGTTAAGACAACATAGGATATTCACACTAAGCCCTCTTACAGGAGGATACAGTTAGTCCTGTACAGTTCTACAGGACTAACGTGGTATGGTTTTGGTGGGTTTTTGTTTGGTTGTTGTTCTGTTGTTTTTTGTTTTGGTTATTTGTGGGGTTTTTTTTACTTACTTGTAATAAACATCCCCTAAAGAGAAGTTTTTCCCAGTTGCAGGATTAATAACTGTTCCATTCACCACCTCCACCTCCTGCTGCTTCACAGCACAAGCTGCACGTGTGTCCCAACTAATGTAGTAAGCACAGTTTTCTTCATCAATCCTACAAGTAACAGACAACTCATGATTCCAGGAAACGGCAACAAGTTATTAATATCTTGAGAAAGAGAAGACATACAGCTGCTAACCCACAAGTGGCAACTTCCTGCCTAAGCATCATGCCAAGAGTATGCTAAAACAGTCAAGAATCCCTGGAAAAACAACAACAAAAAAAAGCTACTTGAGTTGCACTGTATTTTTCTTCAGCTCCAAGACCTAAAAAGACCTGTCTGCACTTGAACTCCTACTTCAAAAGTTCCAGAAGTCACAGACTGTATCAGTGGGTTTTATCAAAATATTTTGGCTAACAAGCATGCCATGCAGCTCTTGGCAGGTTTAATGTGCTGCACACTGTTTAACTAGGACAAGAAGTGTAAACTAGTCAGATTTTGCTGCTCAGTTCTTTGACTCATTCAGAGCATCTTGCACAGTTTCCAATTCTACAAATATACTGTCAATCGAAACAAGACTGAGCAAAAGGCATCAACCTTTCTTAGTATTTGTGAGCACGCACCCATACCTCACTTTAACGATAACAATCGTTATTGAGGCAACAATAAACCATGTTTTATTAACTCAATCACTTATCTACAGGGAGAGTTCTCTACTAAATAGATTTTCAGCAAAGGTAAGGTTGGTTGTACTACAACTGACACTGAAAACCACATCATCCCAGCTGTGGCACATCTACTTTGGAAGTAGACTGCTTCCATTTTTTGCCCAGAAATGTTAAGATAAATACAGAATACAACTGTTTGTGGAAGTGAACAGGCACAAAAACTGCAGAAGATCCGTGTCTTATGAGTGCATACCAAGGATTTTTTGAGGGACTGTCCAACAGAATGGACAACCAGTCTCCCAAGACTTACAGTTTACCAGAGAGGTACAAAGGCATAAACCATAAAGATCAGTGGTGTGTTAATTTGTTACTCACCGCTGCAGCATGGGCATGCCAACTGTTTTTGCGCATTTCAGTTCTATAATTGTCGTTACTATCTTGTTTTTCTTACATTCCTGCCCACTGGAATAACTAATATACACTGTATCACCTAGAAGACAAAAATGGTGACACTCCAGGTTCTTGTAAGCAGCTGTCAGAAATCCCCTTTGCTCATTCTCCAGACATCATTACTTTAAACTAACTGCACAGACCATGTATCAGTTACACTTCATTATTTTGAGCCCTTCACACTGATGAGCATTTAAAATCACCCTTCAAGCACCTTTGTATTTACGTCAGTACCATGTATGCAGGTCACCAGTATGGTCATAACAAATGTGAACATTTAAGGCACTGGGGCTTTTAAACATAAGAGTAAATGAAGATACCCATTTACAAACTCAGGCAATAAAGAGATACAACTCATCCCATTGCCTTTGTAGCGGGATGGAAAATTTCCCCCAGCAGCAAGTTCAAAAATTCTCTTTAAAATAAAAACTTGAGTAAGATTGAGATTTTTTTTTTATTCCTTAAGAATGAAGCCAATTAGTCATCTTTCACATGTTGCTTTAATTAAAGAAGTTAATGGACATACAATAAGTTTTCCAAAACAGGATGAATAAAAATAGCTTCCCCTCCAACAATCCCAGACCAACTGAGGTTGGAAGGGACCTCTGGAGGTCATCTGGTCCAGACCTCAAGGAGGGCCACCAGGAGCCAGCTGCCCAGGACCATATCCAGATAGCTTTTGAGTATCTCCAAGGATAGAGACTCTACAACCTCTTTGGGCAACCTATGCCAGTGTTCAGTCACCTTCACTGTAAAGAAAACCCACAACTGTTTCTTGATGTTCAGGTGGGACAACTCCCTTACAGCTTTAATGACAACGCTGTTTATTTGCTTCAACATTTTTTCATGGCTTAAACACCACTTTTGAGCAATAGGGCTTCCTGGTTTTGCATTTAAGCAGAAGATTTACTGGTGAAGGGATTTCAAAATAAAGGCTTCACCATAATTTAAGAACCACTATAGATGGCTTGCAAGATGTAACCACCTCTAGCTCTCTACAGGAACAAAATTAACTTTACCTGTCACATTCAGCTTCTGTGTATGAACAAGTCCAAGAACTTGAACATCTCCGTTGTTGTTTTTCCTGCAAATACTGGCTCTTTCAGGGCAGCCTGTGGGTCCCTCATGCACCCTCTGACAGAGATTCACATAGTACCTATGCAGAATGTGGTAGACAAAACTTCTTTAAAATTAACATAAGCTAAACGGAAAAAGTGAGATATAAACTTAAAAATTAATGTAAGAGCCTAGCCAGGTTGAAAGAAATTAGCTAACAGAATAAAGCAAGGTTTAGCAGATTACTCCTAACTATCATTTTCAAGTAAATGATTCAGCTGAAAAGAATGATTTACCAGATTAGTTCACCAGTTAGTTTTGACCTAGGCCAAAGCAAGAGATGGGAACTGAATCAAGAAATACCCAATAGCTTTTTCAGCTATAAAGGTTACTGTCTACAACACTTCTGTCCTAAATTTAGCTTTTCTTTGGAGCTGTGTCACTGAAGTTTTATTAGAACAGATTAATTAGTAGCAAGGCAGCAACTTAAACAGTTTTGCTACTCTAGAGTTTCATAAGTTTAGAGTGAGATGCTCTCATTCATTTCTATTGCCAATTCATTTCTATTCTCTAACTGGAGGGGGGAGGCTGGAGAGAGGATGATGACTTCTTGCCATTCATATTTGCCTCTAAGTTGATACTTAGAGGAAGTAGGGTGGGAGAAAGCCCTACTTAGACTTTAGACAAGAAGTTACACACTTGAGCAACTAGGCCAAGAAGATTTTTGTTCAACATGATTAAGAGTCAAAAAAAGCATTTAAACTAAAACATTTCTTTAAATAACAGTTTAAACAGAAAGGCTTTAAAAAGCTTTTAGACTTATCCCTCAAAAAGGGTTATCAATACAGGGAAGGGTAACGACGATACTTATTCATCCTCTTCAGATAAAATGGGTTCTTTCTATTTTTTGTCTATATGCAGTGTTACGCATGGACAGTTTTAAGACCTTGTCTGCAATTTAAGCACACTCTGAACAGGAACTAAAGAGAAGTTCTATGCCACATTACAATTTAAACTCTATTGATTAACAAGCTGCTCGTTACTCACGAGTTCCCATTGTGGAAGAAAATCCATGATCCTGTCAGGGAAGAGAGTACTCTCAAGTCGTACGTTCTGTGTTTTTGGACAAACTTGCACTCCATCTTCTTGGGAGGACAAACAGCCTGAGTCTTCCATTCAAATGTCACAGCACAGCCAAGTGTCTCACTCAGAAGTTGTGGTCTCCCAACACCAGCATTTTCATCGCACGTGAAGATAATGGTAGATTCCCTTCTTGCAGTTGCTGTAGGGGGGAAGATTGGGGAAAAAAAATACTTTGCAAGAGGCTTTTGGGCATGTATGGATTTTGTTGAGACCACAAAATTGCTACACTAAACTTTAAATGAGGTATTGTTTCAGACAGCAAAGAGGCACAAACACTTTACCTAGCAACTTCATTCCCTCGGTTAGGTTTCATATTTTTTAGAAAGTAACATGCCTTCCAAAACAACTGATCTCTGGAGTCATCCCTTATGGCCTGAACACTCATCATCTAAAGCCATGAACTTTTTATTTCAGAAGTATTTTCCTCACTCACTTCAGTAGAGTTGGGTTTGTCCCATAGATTCCTTGTCTTGCCCACTCCTATCTCTTTACTTTCACTGTATTGCACCTGAGGTCTTTTGCCCAGCCCATAACAGCTAACTCCCTGTGTTAGCTCAGGGCCTGGCACATGAAGTATAGGAAGTTCTTACCGTTGCCACAAAATCCCCACTTTCCATCTCCCTGGTAGTTTTCAGTTGTAGCACACCATGGCCTGTTCTTTCCCTCCGTAATACATTCCTCATAGGTCTTCCCTTTGTACTTGAAGGGGAACACACAAAGCTCTCCCTTTTCAGTCACTGTGAAGGAAATGTACATCATCCTCTTAACATGCAGAAGAATAGCAGGTATATCCATAGTCAGGACCATATCTGAAAGCTTGTACTTCAAGCTTTTCTTTAGTAAGAGTCAAAGGCAGAAGCAGAACACAGAAACACTGAAACATTGAGTCTAAATCCAATTAGAAAACCAGGCTGTAGTGTACAACTAGCTACAATCATCCCTACAGAAAAGTTGCACCCTCAATTCTAGAAGCTACATGTTCATAGTGCAGATCAGTGCATGGGATCTAAGGAAATTAGATGTTTCTATTAACACATGCAAAATCCACATTGCTTCCCTTCTATCGCAACAAACCCTCATATTTAAGGGTAAGAAAAGCTGACAAGTTTTTATATAAAGAATGGGTCTGCTTCAATCTTACCTGGAGGGCATCGATCACCACCTGTATACTGCAATATCACCGTTTCATCCTGGTGGCTATAGTCCATTTTCATTTCCTTTATGTTTCCAAAAGATGATGAGGCACCACCTTCAGAGGTCAGACACACTGCCCCATCTTTGCATTTTCCCTGGGGCAAGTCTGCTGCCTTACTGCATACACCAACATGGTAACTGTTGGATCCAGAGAATACCTGTACGGACACCCAGAAGCATCACAAACCACTCTGCCTCCAATACTCGCCAAGAACCACCCAACTGCTTTATAAACCAAGTCTCATGCAGCACCTGCATAATGCAGGAGGAACATATGATAACTATTTTTGCAAGTTTGGCTTTTCTTAATATGGTAAAACAGATAAAGTACACCCACAGGACCAAGGATAAAGCATGTTCAGCAGACTTCAGTCTTCATGTTCAGGATTCTGACAGAGTTGAAGACTTCTCTTTCTTCTCTCAGTATATGCATTGATTTCCCTCTCCAAAACATTAAAACCTTGATGTTATTCCTCTAATATTTCCTCTGTCAGAGGCCAAACAAATATCAACACTGACCACAGCTGGAGCACATGCTTCAATCTCCTCTCACTCCCCAGAATACTTAGGAGAAAACCTTTTGGCCTTAAAATATTCATAGCAATGAGCAATTAAAAAATAAATTAAAAAAAAAATCACACCACCAGAAGGTCTTACCTCAAATGATCTTCCAGAAAGACTGGTCAGGTTAAAAGTATAGTGTAGCTGTTCATCAGTCACAGAGCAGCCTAAAGTCTTCACTTTATCAGGACACACAACTGGAGTTTCCCACTCAAACACGTAACTGCACTCAAGTTTCCTTATCATCTTCGGCTTGCCCTGTTACCAAAACAACACAGCAAGACACGTTAGCTTTAATTGTTGGAGAGTCTGTTGCTCATTCTACATTCTTCCCCCACGCTAACAGTTAGCATCAGCTATTACTGAGGCTAGACTTTACTGAATGTAGGACAAACACCATGCCTTCATATTACAACTAGTACCAAAAAAGCCACAAGTACTGCTTTGATTCTTTCTCTGGAGTCAGGTAGAACATAACTGAAGCACACAAGTTCTTATTAATTAGGATCAAGATTTTGATGTTCAACTTAGTTGCAAGCAGCAACTGAAGTGTTGAGTGCACTGTCTCCCCATGGTAGAGAACATTTAGAACATTCACAGAGTTAAGGTTTAGCAAGAATGCCATTTTTGTCATAATTTAAATAAAAATATTGAGTATGGCCTGTGTAATACTCAGAGCTGCCTAGAGTGTCAGCTCGTGGCCCACATTGATGGAAAATGGTTTCNCCAACCTATATGATTCTATGATTCTATGATTCTCTACACTTTGTTACAGCATTCAAAAAAGGCAAGTCCTACAATCACACCAGCATTCAACCTCAATTTAGCATTCAGCTGTCAACACAAACCAAAAACACTTAAGTATGTAAATGTGAATTTTTAAACCTATGTATGATTATTGAAAAGGTTACAGAGGGGAAATGTTTCCCAGAAGTGGCTTTACAAACACTGGTTACAAACACGTTACACTGGTTCTCGTGGTAGCTGGTGGTACAAGTACAAGCTTTCAAACCTAGACAAGGTGGCATGAAGTTTAATGCCAGCAATAAGTTACCATGTTACTTCAGCAGAATCTGATCCTTAAAATCATCATAACCTGCTATTCTCAAGTCTGAAGTTCATACACCCTATGAAGTTTTGCCTTTACTTAAATACTTATAATATTCCCTGTTGAGGCAGATCCATCCGTACATACTAGAAACAAATCCTTAAGTGAAGCAAATGCTGGTTACTACCCACTTTCCATTGCACTCCAATATCAACATAAATTTAATAGATATCTTACCAGACTAGTTCCTTGGCTGCAGTGAAATACAATAAGAGAAGTATAGTTCAATTTGTTGTTTATCTGACAAGGAGTAGTGCTGTTGTAGGTGATATAAACTTCATTTACTGCCTCATTTAGCCTGGGAGGTTCAGTAACACGACCAATATCCTACACAACACAAAAATATGTATTAAGAAACATCTAGATTTCAGATCAGCCCAGAGATTCAGATCAATTCAGATTCATCTGCTTGGTTTGCATGGAAGCATAACTGTAGCACTTTTGGCAACTGCATTCTATACTAAAAAGAACAGTTGTTATATTTCAATCCTAACACAATACAAGTTGAACAGCTCAAAACACTCTTTGATTATACTTGACAAAAGCCAGGAAGGTTCTGCATCTTAGAGGCAGATTCTTCTTTAAATCACTGTACACGTCACTCAGAACAGTGTAGTTTTAACAATGGAGTAAGGTCCCTAGTTCAATGTGGAAGTTCATGGAAAACAAACTCAACTTCTTATGTGTGTCTTCTACAGCTCACAAACAACACCTCAGAAGGTAAGAGCCTCCATCTCTCAAGGTAACAACAGGTAAGCTGACCGATGTTCTGTCACAGGCCTCCTATTCATGCAGCTGTCAAGTTCTTACCTAAAAGTACTACATGTATTTGGAGCATACCAGGACATATCCTGCTTCATACTGCAACAGGCTATCAAGGGATCAAGTATGCCATTTATGTGCCACAGAATGGCAGACTAAGAGGCATTCTGCTTCCCAGTCTCTACTTGGCACATAGCACTACGTGAAAAAATTCTGTGGTAATTTTCCATAATTGTCACAGTATGGAATCTTCTGACATCAAAAAAAAAAAGTCACTGGGGTTCAGGACAGGGATCTACTTCTTTGTAGGGAAAAGCAATGGAAGAATTTTGCAGTGTAAATTTTTGTTTTGTATTGCATTTCTTTAATCCATTGTTTAAGTCATGTCTCTAGGAAGCAATAACCTTTTAAACTAGGGAGGGAAACATGTTTTAGTGATTCCAGGCACAGTACTTACTATTGGTGATTCATTAACAGGCACCATGCAAACAGCTGCTCCAGGTGGGCAATTGACATCTTTGATAGGATTGAGAGGCTCACAGATGTTGATATAGAAGTCTGGAGAAACTTCTGTTATATCTTCATCCACAAATGCCTCATAATACCCAGTGCGATGGATCAGAGGCGACAGGTCAATAATGGAACTGCCATTCAATACTGAGCACTTCACCTGCAAGAAAGGGTATTTTATTGCTTTTATTACTTGCTTGATTTATTGACAAACATCCTGTCCTTCACAGGGTCAGATGTGTGGCTGCATTTAAGAATTTCAAAAAAAAGAGCATTTGTTACAATTTTTGTTTGTCTATAGATACTAAGCACCTACAAGCTACGTATGAAAACCCTCAATCGTTTAAACATTCTTATGGACTGGAGTCCACATAAGAACAATACCAAGACACAAAGCTCTGGCACAGATACTCCAGCATACATAGTCACTATGTTTTCATAAAACCAGTAGATACTACAGCTCCTTCCTCTCCCCACCTCTTACACATCATTGGGCCATCTCCAATACATGAGGCTGGTTATAACAGTATGAAGTTATTGTATATTGCAAGTTGATGGCTTGAACACTGTGCTTCCCCCAGAGCCTATTTCAAACACTCTTAAAGTACATAAGCTTACTGACAGCCTACCTGAAACTTGGGAAGTCTATTCTTGCCTAGGTATTAAATAAGGAGCAACTAACAAAATTACCATTTCATTTCAGGACAAACAATAATCATAGCTACCTAGCTAGCACCACACTGGAATAGTTAGGGTCACTGTGAATACATGTAAAAAGTGATGAGAAATGCACAAGTGAAGACTGAACAGAGCTAATGGGAAAGAAAGCACAGTGGTTTTAGGCACTGTTGATCTGTATTGCAACATGGTACATACTACTGAAGAGGAAAGCACAGCTATGTGCAGTAGAACTCTTACAAAAGGAGAGGACACATGATAGTTCCTGTTGGAGAAAGGCAAACTGGGAAATGTTTTTCCTAAATGGAGGCAACAGCTACAGTAGTATTGAGATAGTGATGAAGAGGAAAAGCAACTTGTCATAGAGAATGCTGGTCAATAAAAATAATCAAGGCAGCAAGAAGAATAATTAGACAGATTAAAAAAAAAATAATATTTGGGTGTTAATAAAAGATCTGAATTCACCCAAAGCTCATGTAGCTTTCTATTCTTATTGCTGGCTTTGACTCTGTGCACCCACACTACTGCTAACAATTTAACTGATTAAAATTAAGATTAGCTCAAAGTATTTTCTGAAATACCAGTCCATCTGCAGTTGACCAAATCACATTACAGCATGTGTTATACAGCTGAGGCAGATCCTAAATTCATGCTAGCAAGTTTTATCAGTTTTTCCACTGAGCAAACTTGTCATACACTTGCCTGGCCTCTAGTCACTTGCTTTGAAACAAAGCCTATCCCCACGTGCAGAGATGCTGTCCATCCTCAACTCAACCTAAGCTCTCTTGGCCAGTTGCATTGAAGGTTTCCTTAATCATCAATTGCCAAGAAGGTGCCCTACGGCTCCATTTGAGCTGCACAGTAAAGCCACTAAGTAAGTTCCACAGAGGAGTTATTCTGAAGTCCTAAAGTTTTCACTTGGCTCACTGTGTGAACTGGAAGTTTGCCAAGTATTGTTCATCCCTGCTGAAAAAGTCAGTAAGAAAAGTATTTGAGAAATTCTACGTGAACTTGGGTTCTGTACTACAGGAAGAGAGCTTTCCC
Organism: Jacana jacana; assembly: GCA_013400555.1. Lineage (NCBI taxonomy): Eukaryota > Metazoa > Chordata > Aves > Charadriiformes > Jacanidae > Jacana > Jacana jacana. Next base: position 11,677 of record VZTM01042051.1, read on the forward strand.
ACAAGAAAAACATGCATTTGCTATTATGCATCATCCACACATACACACCCACCCCGTCCCAAAATTTAGTCCCACAAGCTTTTTTTCTGTAGAAGTAATTCTTACCTCTTCCTCACAGGCCAAGGAAGTATGCCAAGAGAAGTAACTAGTGCATGTCTGCTCGTCAAAGGACAGAAAAACAGGGCGGCTCTCATCTCCAACATCAGACTTGCATACAAAGCTAAAATAGCTTTTATGCTTTAGTTCAGGGTCTGCAGGGCAAGGATCTCCGTCTTCATAGACAAGCTTTAACACTTGATCTTCATATGTTAAAGTTTTATTCAGTTTTCCAGCATTAATTGGTTTTGGACCACCAGTGATGCAGACAGCTGAAGTAAAAAAGAAAAAATTAATAAACCAGAACAAGTCTGATGTAACTGCTCTTCAAAATTCCACCTTACAACACAAACAGCAGGCATCCCAATATTTTAATCTCACTCTAATTTGCCTATGAAAGATAGGCTTTTTCAGAATCACACAGGGTTGATAGGGATCTCTGGAGATCATCTAGTCCAACCCTCCTGCCAGGGCAGGTTGCACAGAAACATGTCCAGGCGGGTTCCGAATGTCTCCAGAGATGGAGACTCCACCACCTCTTTCCAGGCAGCCTGTTCCAGTGCTCTCCCACCCTCAAAGGCAAGAAGTTCCTCCTCATGTTTATAAGAAACTTTCTATGTTCAAGTTCATGCCTGTTACCTCTTGTCCCGTGACTGGGCACCACCGAAAAAACACTGGCCCCATCCCCTTGACACCCACTGCTTAAGTATTTGTAAGCATTGAACACACACACACCCCCACACACAAGTCTTCTCCTGACTAAAAAGGCCCAAATCCCTCAACCTTTTCTCAAATGAAATTTTTCACACTATCTCAAGTTGCCAATAAACTGAGATGAGCTGCACTGAGACAAAGACCAAATGTTGTCTTTAATAGTTCATTAACCAGCAGAACCTACTGCATCTGTACACATATAAGCAGTTACAGAGCACAGTGTTTGCTTACCACTTCTCTGAAAGTAGATTAACACAAAACATCAGCCAGGTTATATATATTTTAAGATGCCTCTTAAAAACCAAGTCAATCCAGTATTTTCTTCTAACTACACAAAATCTTTGATTCACAAACAATATTCCTATTTTTGCATTTACAATGCTTACATATTATCTCATATTCAGCTTGACAGAAAAGCTAGCAACTTAACCTGCTTCTAAGCAGCTCAAAATACAGGTTAACTTCTACCTTTTGACAAGAGTCAAAAGGTGCAGTACAAGCATCTACACTCCTGCCCTCATGTCCAAAAGAATACCCACCCATTCAGACCTAAAGGCATTGGACTGGAAGTAGGTCCACATAACTTTAGAAATGGAGTTTGATAGGAATATATTGCTTCATTTCCTAAACCATTTTTAGGATCTTTTCCTAGCAGATTCAGCCACACAGCTGTTCTCTTCACTCCTTCCACATTTTCAGTAAAACTTATCCTTCACACTGTAAACTTGAACATAAATATATATCCTTTGGATACTCTTTAGTCAGTGACTACAGTATCAGAGAGGGTAAGATGCTTACCAGCTCCATTAGCACATGAACTTTTAGTTTCTGCACAAACATTCAACTCAATTTTTCTGTTGTGTGAATCACTGATGGTATAGCCAGACTCCCGCTTCAGCGATGTCAAATCAAAGAGGTGGCCTGTAGGCAGATCAGGGAACAATTTAATGTTTTTTTCAGATTCAAAATCAAGGCACTTGATTAAAAGCTTTCAGTAATTTAACTTAATAGGAAGGTTAAACAGCCTCTACTTGCCTGCTAGCTTGAGAGGCAAACTGTTACGAATTCGTATTAATAGTTATAACTACTTTCAGAACTAGAGACTATTTACGTTCCAAGGGATGCTCATTACCTTACAAGATATTTCTACCCACTAACAAGCTTGTCAGTCACTATCCAGAGGATGTATCACACCCTGCCCTTCTCTAATGAAGTCCCTCGAGAACACAAACATAGTTGTGCTGCCCCCAGTAGCCTCTTCCACACCGAGAATCCTGAGGGCTCCTCCTCACCTGTTGCAGGATTGGTTACCCGGCAGTCATTCTGCACATTGCTTTTAAGAGGACACGCAGCAGCAGTGAACCATAAGAAGGTATATTCACAATCTTCGATGGCTGTTATAAGTTCTGGCTTTGATTCCTAAACATGAGACAGTGGAGAGCGTGACATCTCAGGATTATCCCCGAAGCCTGTAGCTGAGTTCAATTCAAATGCCAGTCCTAGGATGTAACCAGTGATCCCAGCCCAATGAATTAACCCAAGGACAAAGTATTTAACTGTGACCATTTTAAATACACAACAGTGCAGAATCATTGTCAGGAGCAATAAATTTGATCAGAGGAGAAAGGCTGGGCAACAGAAGACCGAAATGGTGAGAGTAAAACATCTCACCAAATAGAAGACTACTTAAAGGCAAGGCACACAGATGCGCAAGAGTTAAGAACTACACAGCCAAGAGCATTATTTACTACCTCAAACACTTCCCAACCTGCAATACATTCATCTTCAAGACAGAAACAGACAATTTGAAATTATTACAGATAACAAAAAAACTGGGCTAGATTGTACAAAAAGGTATATTAAAAACTGCTCCCCATCTAAAGTTCAAGTGTTTATAAGCCGGTTCGTGTACAAGACTGACTCCCATCCAACTACAGATGTTTAGAGAACAGATAAGAATTGCCTGCTATTCTCCACACATACATACAGTGGTACAAACAATTCATGAAAACCTGAAACCCCACCAGAGGGAGTCCACTTACAATTCTGTTTTCATCACACTTGAGGCGCAGTATTGTTGTTTTCTTGCGAATTTTATCTGGACACTGCTCCCCATTAATGTATTTCAGAATAGAAATACCATTTTCCCACCAGGGACCATCAGCCACTTCCCCAAGACTTGTGCATTTTGTACCCTCCATGAGGGAGGCTGCAGCATCAGAAGGACAGGAACCTATACAGACGAATAAAAAGAACACGTTATTACTGCAAACATCATGAAGCCTTACTTGTCTAGAATAAAACTCCACTACCCTACTTTCAGGTATGTCATGGCTGATATCTCCAAGCCACTGTCTGAAGTATATTCATTGAGGTGGGTTCTTCCCCCCCCCCAAAATCACAAATAACAGCAACTGCCTCACTTCACTCAAGGTCATGCAGAAAGCAGTTGCAGCTACTTCCAGGGACACAGACCACTACACAGTGAAAGGCTAGATGCTGTTACCTGGTCCTCAGTTGCACAAAAATTTGAGTCAGTCAGAACATGCCATAGAGAAAATCCTGAAGTTAACATCTTGCACTAAAAGATTCTTTTAATCTTTAAGAGCTATAGTAGACTTTGGATGGGGATGGAAGAGCTAAAGTGCTGAAGTTATCGAGACAAGAGCCGCTAGTGAATCTCATCGCACAAGCAGATGGAAAATCAGGCCCACAATCTACCCTTCCCTCCAGTGTTCAAATTACACCACCATCTCCACATACTTCACTGAGATTTTTTCACTCTGGAAAACCAGCAGCACTGTCCTACCACTTGCCTCCCCTAGCTACAGCAAGAATCTATTCTTATTTTGCTCTTACGTGCAGCACCATATGGTACTAAGGGCTTGCAGACATTAATATAGTACTTCTGGGCAGAAGCAGTTAGAGTGATTGCCTCCCAATTCTCTCTATGCCGTGTCAGGGATGAAAAGTCATAGAAGTTTCCTTCATTATCCCTGTAAGAAAGACAAAGGATTCAAACTAGTTAAGCATTAAAAAAAAAAATAATAATGCTACAATTCTTAAGTTACTACAATAACCCTGAACCTAATGACTCTATAATGAGAGTATCATACTGGAAAAGAACTCTGCATGAGCCTCACTGGTCCCTACAAACCTCAAATTCAGTACAGCAACGTATCACTGCACCAGCCATCCCCACAGTAACTGAAATAAGAATACTTGGTTGCGATAGAAATAGATGACATTTTTCCAAGAGCTTTGTTTCATGGAAGTTCTAAACAGACAGCAGTGGTATTCTTGTTAAAATTAGCTATAGTTAAATAATAACCAGACACTTGTAACACCATAACATACTCAGAGCTCAATCATCAATAACTGCATCCCCAACCATTTACTTTGATACTAAGGTTACTCTCCACAAGAAGCTCAAAGAAAGTATTTTTCTTCAGTGAAGTTAGCTTTAGGAAGAATAATATGCAGAAGTCACTTAAAATACGTTGCACTGGCACTGAATGCCACATTAGTTGGTCACTGAGTCACAACAATAGCTGAAGTGGCATTATTGCAATGACCTGCCATCATACAGCTCGGTATTAAGTCTGCAGCAACAACTTACTTGTAAGAGCACTCGGTGGATTTAACAGGCGGGCAAGCGTACTGAGTGTGCCATTCAAACATGTAGGTGCAATCTGGAGTCTCCTTCAGAAACACTGGCTGAAAGGACAAAAT
>VZTM01042056.1:4743-15673 GCA_013400555.1 Jacana jacana
TTGGCCAGGATTTAACAAGCACACATTCTTTGAGATCTAAATGCCTGCCAAGACTGAATTTTTAAATCCAAACCATTTTGAACTATCCAACAGAAAGGACAGCATCTGCATGCATTTGTGTGTCGTTCTTTGTTCCGTTGTATTTTTTAAAACAGAAAAACCTTTTCCATCCTGAATTAACTCTAAAATAAGATGAACAGGTTTCCTTTAAATTACTGAAGTAATCCTTCCTCTCACCTTCATCCACAAGATTAGTTGTGAAGTTCCTCCATTACAGTAGTTATATATATATGAGTTAAAAATTAAGGCAAAAAGTTTTGTAAATGTATCAGTGGTGTTAATGGTGACAAAAGATAAACAAGTAAATAAACCCTATCACTTTTTATTGAGGAAATGTAAGCAGAAAGGTGACATATTGCATTGTGTATCATTTGGCAATAAAGAATGCTATTAAAAGCACAATAGAAATGCCACAAATTCGATACTTTTGTAATGGTATATAATTAATTCAAGTAAATTTTGATCATTGTAATCATGCACAAAAGTGAAAAGTGGACAGAGTATCTAGCACTAGAAAAAACAGTTTTAGCAATACAATGATAAAAATAATATTCACCACAGTATATGAACGAAAAAAAATAAACAACACAAAAAACCCCAAAACAAACCCAACAACAAAAACAAGCAAGCAGCCTCACACTATTGCAGTCATTCCTAAACAATATCAACAGGCTGGTAGTCATATTGTGGTAGAGGCCAAACCTGTTCACACTCAACTACATTCAGTGGAGGTACTTTTGATTTACACCAATAGGTAGCAAAGAAAAAAGTATATTACACAGCATGCAGGTAGTCCTAGGACACACCTAAATAGCTTATTCAGCAGCCTTGATACACCTCACTCTCTCAGAAATGCCATACAACCCATCAGACATCTCTTTGCTTCACACAGAGCTGTTGTTACCACAATTCAATTACCGTAATTTATTAATCTCAGAACCACCGAACTCCCAGGAAAATTTAAACTTTCTTTTCTGTCAGCTGCTTTACAGTTTCTTCTTCTTTTCAGTTTCTTCATATTCTCTGTTTATAAGTTAAAAACTTCTTATTTTGAACTTATTCTTTCCCTAGGTACTTTCATTAGACATACACCATAGAACCATTCAGATTTTTCTTCCAATTTCCCTCCTTTGGCTAACGGCCAGGGTCGTTCAGAGAAAATGTGCAGTTCTGGATGCAACTAATGCTGCAATGATTCATGAATACTAGGAATAACTCTTGGCAAACTCCTGGTGTCCCCTCTTCAAGACCAAACTTTGGGGTTTGGTTGTTTAAAGTAATTAATTTCCTATCAACCAAAAGCAGGCAAATTGCTTTCATCCTGACCTAATACATTTTGACAATAGACTTGCAAACTAGTTTGTGTTTCAGATCTGTGCTGCTTCAGGACAGCATTCTAAATTTTCTTAAAGTGAAGTATATACCTCTGGATTCAAAATCATAGGATTTGTAGGAAAAAAAAAATGGTTAAAAGGACTGAAAAAAAAATATTAAATGCCAGGTTTGGGGAGTACAAATTTAAATTTTCAAAAGTAAATTCTGTTCCTGTCCCTGTCTATACTTAAAATAGGGAAGCTGAAACCATCTAGTAAACTTAATCCTATTAGACTCAAATACACAGCAACTTCATGACAGCAGGTCTGACTAGGTTTTCTCCTCTAGGTAGGGTTCAAAGTAAAGGTAGGGGTCTCACATCTCAATGTGCAGAATGTCACAGGCTGCTTTGCAGAGTCACAGGGCAGAGCATTTAACATGCAAGAAAGGACCAGAGTAGACTAGTGAGACCATGTTATGAGATGCAGTCATCATGCATTCTCCGATCTTCAACAGGTATAAATAATAATTCACATCAACAAGGAGTACGTATATACAGCCACTTGGAAAAGTCAGGAGTGATGCAAAATGGCAAGTTCATCTTGGAGAGCACACAAAGGAGGGAGCATTAAGAGGTACTTCTAGTCTTCTATCTGTACACTGCAGGGGATTTCACAGAGGAAAAAGGTAGCTGAGGGTTTAGCTTGACAGGTAATTATTTTCATGTGAATATGAAAGAAAAGCAAGCTATTAGGAATCGTGTTTCATTCTTCAAACCTACTCATTTGTTTCCAGTAAAGTTACTGAAAGAGGTTAACAACTTTTAATATATTAAAATATTCGCTTCTCTTAATGTAAACAACCTGAAACCCTGGTATTTATTTCTCCAGGCTCCAGTTTGTAAAGAGACTTAGCTCAAGACTCCCTCCCCTCAAAGGTCTAAAGTAGATGTGTATTTGTGCTCAGCTAGAGTTAGAAGCCTTGCAATAATCTATGCCAGAAAGAATAGCAACCTCATGCCAAAGTTGCCTTTAACTGTAATTACCAAAGACGATGAAAGAGATTTGCAGAGGAGAACCTCATCAACTCCTGCCACTCTCAGCAGTCATCAAAGTTTGAAATGCTTTTCTTAAGAAACAAGTCTCCACATAAGCAAGCAACTATGAGCTAGAGGTGGGTTATTTTTGTGGATGTGAATTTTGATGCAACTATTCACTACAGGGGTTTAAGAGTTGATGTAATGTTGAAAAATTTTCACTCCTTTATTTTCACACCCTTTAATAACCACTCTTCTGGGGCAGACTCTGGTTTCTTCACTGTACGTGTGAGAAAAGTCTGCTATTGGCCTTTCACCTACCATGACACTTTAGGCAGGCTGCATCAGGCCTCCTCTTCCCCTGGTGCCAGCCGGCACAAGGCCATGGTACATACACAGTAATGCCATTTTACATCTTTCTTTCTTCACCCTATTGCTCTTATCTCTTACTAAAATGTTGCTTGTGTTATGAACCCTTCTCACCCTCAATGCAATTTCTGTGTTTGTCCTTCTTTGGGAAAAGAGAGTCTCTTGTTCTTTCAGCATATCCCTTTTCCTTCCCCCATGAGGGAAGGCCACGGACACCAAACCGTTATGAGAAAGGAAGATGCATCAGGACTGCATTGACTTTTAGTTCACTTTTTCAAATTATCTGCTCAGGTTTGCCCAACTTCATGTCTATATCATTCAGTTGACAATAAACTGAAATGATCTGTAAAAATGTTTCCATATCCTTTTATTCATAAGCACTTTGCCTGCCACAATGGTTTGTGCAGATGCACCAGTGTGCTGCCATGCAGCTTGGAATTGCAACTGTAAAAATCTTTAATTCTTTATGTTTAGGAGACTGCCTCCTACAGACATCTGCATCTTCTTGAAGTAGTGAAATACCAGAAATGTTATAGGAATGGCTAGCTTTGAGACAAGAATAATGGGCATGGGTTTAAAGGCCAAGTTTCCCTGGCAAATTTATTTACAGATCTTATGAATATTCTTTCTGTAGGAATGAAAAAATAAACAACCAGGAGGCAAAATACCAACTTGAATCACTACAATGAGGAAGCTAGCTAAGCAAATGAAAACATGTGTACTGATGTGTGGCCACCAAAGGCTTACTTTTTGTATAAATAGTGTTTTCCACAATTTTCTTATTAGGGAATTATTTTTTCTAATGGAAATAATACATTATACTTAAAATGAATGAGCCCATGTTAAACTCATTAAATCCAACAAGGCCAAGTGCAAGGTCCTCCACCTGGGTTGGGGCAATCTCCAATATCAGTACAGGTTGAAGGGATGAATTACTGAAAATATCCTTGCGGAGAAGAACTTGGTGTATTGTTGGATGAAAAATTAGGTATTAGTCAGCAATGTTTGCTTGCAGCCCAGAAAGCCAATTTTATCCCGAGCTGTATGAAAAGAAATGTGGCCAGTAGGGCAAGGGAGGAGATTCTGCCCCTGTACTCCACTCTGGTGAGACCCTACCTGGAGTACTGCATCCAGCTCCCCCCACAAGACAGGAATTGATCTGCTGAAGCAGATCCAGAGAAGGGCCACAAAAATGGTCAGAGGGCTGAAACATATCTCCTATGATGAAATGCTGAGAAAGTTGGGGTTGAAGATGGGTTCACAAGGCAAAAGTCCTGTTTAACTATCTTACTTTCCTTTTATGACAAGATCACCCATCTAGTTGACCGAGGGACAGCCACCAGCAGATGTGTGGAGCTTTTCACAGTACCCTCTGGACATAATGTCCAGTATACAGCTAGACAAGTCCATAATACATTGACTGAGCAACTNTACAGCTAGACAAGTCCATAGTACATTGACTGAGCAACTGACAGGTCCAGCTGAAAAAGTTATAGTCACATATGCTTGTGTTCAGTCACCAGTGGGGTACCCCAGGGCTCAGTTTTAGGGCTAGTGCTACCTGAGAAAAATAAAGGAAAAGAAGGAGAAAAAATTGTCAGAGTGCTTTCAAACTACTGTCTGTTTTCCTGCATTTAGTCTCTTGTGTTTGTCCCTGCAGTATTTATGCTTAAGAATCTTGTAAAAAATGTGTCTAGCTTTAGATGTCCACATACAATACATTGCAGATATACAGAAAGAAATTACAGTTGCAAATATTTTTCAGTTGCTAACTAGCCAAGAAAGGAAAAAAAAAAAAAAAANGGAAGATGCATCAGGACTGCATTGACTTTTAGTTCACTTTTTCAAATTATCTGCTCAGGTTTGCCCAACTTCATGTCTATATCATTCAGTTGACAATAAACTGAAATGATCTGTAAAAATGTTTCCATATCCTTTTATTCATAAGCACTTTGCCTGCCACAATGGTTTGTGCAGATGCACCAGTGTGCTGCCATGCAGCTTGGAATTGCAACTGTAAAAATCTTTAATTCTTTATGTTTAGGAGACTGCCTCCTACAGACATCTGCATCTTCTTGAAGTAGTGAAATACCAGAAATGTTATAGGAATGGCTAGCTTTGAGACAAGAATAATGGGCATGGGTTTAAAGGCCAAGTTTCCCTGGCAAATTTATTTACAGATCTTATGAATATTCTTTCTGTAGGAATGAAAAAATAAACAACCAGGAGGCAAAATACCAACTTGAATCACTACAATGAGGAAGCTAGCTAAGCAAATGAAAACATGTGTACTGATGTGTGGCCACCAAAGGCTTACTTTTTGTATAAATAGTGTTTTCCACAATTTTCTTATTAGGGAATTATTTTTTCTAATGGAAATAATACATTATACTTAAAATGAATGAGCCCATGTTAAACTCATTAAATCCAACAAGGCCAAGTGCAAGGTCCTCCACCTGGGTTGGGGCAATCTCCAATATCAGTACAGGTTGAAGGGATGAATTACTGAAAATATCCTTGCGGAGAAGAACTTGGTGTATTGTTGGATGAAAAATTAGGTATTAGTCAGCAATGTTTGCTTGCAGCCCAGAAAGCCAATTTTATCCCGAGCTGTATGAAAAGAAATGTGGCCAGTAGGGCAAGGGAGGAGATTCTGCCCCTGTACTCCACTCCGGTGAGACCCTACCTGGAGTACTGCATCCAGCTCCCCCCACAAGACAGGAATTGATCTGCTGAAGCAGATCCAGAGAAGGGCCACAAAAATGGTCAGAGGGCTGAAACATATCTCCTATGATGAAATGCTGAGAAAGTTGGGGTTGAAGATGGGTTCACAAGGCAAAAGTCCTGTTTAACTATCTTACTTTCCTTTTATGACAAGATCACCCATCTAGTTGACCGAGGGACAGCCACCAGCAGATGTGTGGAGCTTTTCACAGTACCCTCTGGACATAATGTCCNCAAGAAGTGCCTTTCAGTAAAACAATGGCAAGTGGTCTCTTCATAGTTCAAGTGGAAAGGCAATGAAATACTAAATCTCACCTGGCCTGCTGTATCACAAAGATAGATTTTAGAACATATTGCAGGCCCAAAAGTACCAGTACCCTAAATTTGAACATGCCTGAGCTCAGACCTGGATCCAAGTTTTGCAGCTGGTCTGTACAAAAGAAATCTGCTGAACAGGAACCCAAGTTTCCCATGTTTTGAGGAAGTCTGCATCTGGGTCTGAATCATGTGTGCTAGCCCATCTCCACTGAATTACTTATGCTTTTTCATGTAGAATCTGTTGTTTGGGGTTTTAGAGAATCACATATTAACTTCTTTTTGATAGGTAGTAAGGCTTACAAAAACTCCACATCATGCAAAGGCCTGGCTGACATAATTCTTTTTCATTTAAATCCCAGAACAGATTTATTGATAGAATTATGAATATACAAGAGCTTTTCCAGTGAACCTGGACTTACAAACAGTATATCATCCAAGTGGAGGTTCCACAGGCATTTCTGTTAGGTTACTTCTCAACAGAGAGACAGATTTATGGAGACAATATCCATCATTTATCTGTAGGTACAATGCTGACTACCATTCATTCTAACACAGATCAGTTGCTCACCCAAAATACCAACATATAACATCCCTGTGGCAACTTTAGAAATAGATGATATGGGAAAACAACACTAGGAATGTACTTATATTTTTAGCTGCTTTACTGAGGCATGGAACAAGAAAATTAGGACAGCCAGCACAATGTGACTATTTGTCCAAGGACCACCACCAATCACTCCACAGCTTGCAATGCTGATGTGGATTTGGTGAAATTGGCAGTTTTTTGTAGTATTGACTCAAATTTAAGACTGTTAATCGCTGCTTCTGCCACTAGGAATAGATAGAACTGTAACCTCTCGCAAAGATAGAATCACAGAATTGTTACAGTTGAAAAGAACCTCTGAGAGCAGCAAGTCCAACCACACACAAAACCAAAACCCACTCCCTACAATTTTGGCCACTAGAGCATGCCCTGAAGTGCCACATCTACACGTTTCTTACACCATCCAGGGATGGTGATGCAACCACCTCCCTGGGCAGGCTGTTCCAGTGCCTGACCACAATTTCAGTAAAGTAATTCTTTCTAATACCCAGTCTAAACTTCCCCTGCCACAACTTCAGACCATTTCCTCTGGTCCAGTCATTATTCACTGGAAAGAAGAGGTCAACACCCACTTCTCTGCAACTTCATTTTAGGTAGCTGTAGAGGTCAATGAGGTCTCCACTCAGCCTTCTCTTTTCCAAACTAAACACACCCAGTTCCCTCAGCCTCTCCTTGTATGTTCTCTAGACTTGTTCTCTAGACCCGTCACGAGCTTGATAGCTCTCCTCTGGACATGCTTCAGCATTTCAATGTCCTTCTTGTACTGAGGGGCCCAGGACTGAACATAGTGCTTGAGGTGAGGCCTCACCAGTGCTGAGTACAGAGGCACGATCACTTCCCTACTCCTCCTGGCCACGCTATTCCTGATACAAGCCAGGATGCTCTTGGCCTTCTTGGCCAACTGGCCACACTGCTGGCTCATGGTAAGCCAGCTGTCCACCAACACCCCAGGTCTTTTTCTGCTGGGCATCTTGCCAGCCACTCTTCCCCAACCCTGTAGAATTGCTTGGGGTTGTTGTGACCAAAATGCAGGACCTGGCACCTGGCCTTACTGAACCTCATCCGATTGGCCTTGGCACATTGATCCAACTGGTCCCTATGTAGACCCTCCCAACCTTCAAGCAGATCAACACTCCCACCTAGTTTGATGTCATCTGCAAACTTACACTCAACCCCCTCATCTAGGTCATTGATAAAGGTATTAAACAAGACTGGAAATGCTCTTCCATCAAATGAAAGCAGGAAATGTTCTTATAAGTACAGATTTGACTAATCCTAGCAGTTTTAAACAGTTTTAAAATTTCCTTTTTGAAATGCTCCTAGATGGCACAGCTTTAACCAGAAGCACCTCCAAACTAAATATGCACAAGATTTCTTCCAAATGTTTAAAATCACCCAATACAGAATGAAGGATGTCCATTAGAGAGTAAATCTGCTACGGTTATCAACTTAAGCAAAAACAAGCCATCTACTGAGGCATCCTGAAGGTCATTTGCAGGAAGTAATACACTTACCAATATAGTTTTGACCACGGTAATGAGAACCATCCTCCAAAATCAATCAGTAGCGCAGATGATGTAAGAATTTTATGACATTTTATGACAATTTTATGACTGTAAACCCATTGGGTCACATGGTATGCTTCATCAGAATGCGATTTATTTTTGTGGATGTATTCAGGAATTATGAAATCATATATGCAAAAATGTTTTGCTCTTTATTCTGCAGACCTTAAGATAGCAAAGAGCTTGCTCTGGAAGTCATAAAAACCCACTGTATTCAAAATTATCCTTCTGCCTGCCTGGCATAGGAACACTTCAAAAAGTGGCATAATTTGCCTTATTTAATAGTGCCAGGACTAGAACAGACTGCATTTATACCATTGCACAATAATTGAAGCAATTATGTTCACTTCTATCTCATAAAGAAGGAAAAACAAGAATAACTGTTCCATTCTAATTTTCACTAGGAAAGTTTAGAGGACCTCTCATCAATATTAGATGTAAATAACTTCAGATTCTCTCACAATCTAAGCCCCTGAGGCAGATGATTCTGTGACTATAATTGGAAACTAGGGACCACAGCAAGATGCTTTGACTAAATTATAAATTCAATTGTGAAAGAGCAACACAATAGTAGGCAATATTTTGGTATAACCTGACATTTTAAACAGCATTTTTTTAATACATGGTATCTGATGTATCCTCTTCTCAGTGCTAGTCAGTGTTGGTATAATGGGTTCTTATTCTATTATTTAATTTTAAACATGTATAACACTCATCGGTTCCATCATCCTCTGACGGGCACTAAGTCATTTGATGCTTGATTTCTGAACTGCTACTATGGATGGCCAAATTGAGAAAATATTACTTATTAATTAAATAAACCAGATTTATTTTGGGCTTTTTCTGTTTTGTGATAAATGTCACACAGCATAAAATAGACCAAGTTTTAGCTAATTTAGTTAGTTTTTAAACCTAACCTCCAAAGCCATCTCTCAGTGGCTATTTTATTGATCAACAGAGACAAACTACCATAAAACTCAGAGTCCTTCATGCAGACCTTCTGTTTTCATCCTGCAGAATGGAGTGGCAGAGGGCTGAACAACAAAACTAGTGAATCATTTACTTCAGTGAGTTTAGCAAGCAAAGCTGGTGGAAAGGGTATTGCATACTGGTGGTTCACTTGCATTACCAAGAGGGACCCAACAGAAAGGAAGGGAGGTATTTGAAAAGGGGACAAACATATGTTCCATCAAGTAACAGAGCTGGTAAGACGCATCTAAACAAAGCCAGGATTGCAACTCTTCCATGTGTGTTCCCTTTTTTTTTTGTTTGTTTTCTTTTTTAAAATCTGTCACTTTTATTACTGAGAGAACCTGTCAGAAAGAAGTTAAGGTTGACTTTCTTGTTACTAAACACACATCCCTTGTCTTATGGTGGCAAACGTCCACTCTATTCAGCAGTTTATATATGATTTCCCAGAGTTAGGAGTGATGATCTCAATTTTAGAGCCCTTATAGTGTCCATGGTACTCTATAACCAACTTAGCACTCTGCTATACACTCCCACAAACTCTTCCTGCTTCATGCTTTAGCCAGAAACATCAGCAACAGTAACAGGTTTCTAGGCAGCCTGAAAAATCCCCTGCTTGTCTTTTATCTGCTGAAATAATTCCCAAAACTCTAGGACATCCTGCTCTTCTGCTACCTACAACCTTACTTTGTTGATGATTACTTTGGAAGATGAAAGAAAAAAGTCACAATTATCTTCCTGCCACCCCAAGAAACAGTTAAAGACTATTGATATTGTTGGAGTACTTGTTCATATGTTAAGTACAATTCCAGAACAGGCAGAATATTTTTAGGACAAGGATGGGTGAACTTAGCGTAGGAGAATTTATAATTTCTTTTACAACTTGAGAATGTATTCCAATATAAGGAAATTCAAGAAATGCAAATGCATTTCAGACATCTAATGAACATTCAGGCATTTATTACTGTGAGTTTTTTTGAACCAATCAAGTACTATCAATCACTGTGCTCGATGACAAACGCCGGCTCTGCTGTGCAATAGGTGGACTGCAACAAATATTAACCAGATTTCAAGGGAGATATCTCTCCAGCTGCTCTGTCTATGTATTTCCAGTGTCCCTATAGACAAGGTACCCAATAACTAATAAAACTTGATTCTTCACAGAAGCACAACAGTTGCCAGTTTGGCCCTCAAGAGAAGCAGAAGTGGTCTCTCGTTCTTTCTACAGATTTTGACCAGTACTCCTGCATGACTGTTCATAATAGAAATTATATAGGCAAGGAGTTTCTCTTTTCCAAGGTCTGTATCCAAATTATAATGAAAGTAAAAAAAAAAAGACGCAGGAAGTGAAGGAATGATAAAAATTGAAACACTCAGGAATGATAAAAAGAAATACTTCTTCACCCAATATGTAATTAGGCTGGGAGGTTTGCTTTCAAGTGAATTGAGGCAAACAGCATTTAAAGGAGGCTTGTCCTTTGGTATAAATAACAAGAATATTGAAGTCATAAACACTTGATGCCAAAAAAGAGCAAGAAAAGTGTCATGCTTTGAGGTTTAGCACAATCTTTATTTACTAATTAGCAAAATGTTACTTTTGTGGGGCTATTCTACCACCAGACCGACTCAATACTGCCGGCTTTCAGCATGGGATACCAGGAAGAATGGTTGATTTGGGCTGACAACTCTTGTCTGTTTGTGTGATTGGCATATTTATTTATATCACTATCACACTAAATGACCTTAGCATCATCAGGACCAGTTGTTCTAATGAGATGTGCTGTTAAACAGCCCCTACCCTGAAATGTTTGCCATCTAAAACACTAGAAAACAGAATTTCTCACTAACACTTTCCATTCTTTCATCACAGCTGTGAAGGCCAAACACAAAACATGTTCCCAAAACAAACAACACAAGCACTAACATAACTTTGGCAAACAAAATCTGGAGAGAAAACTGGGTTCCTTTATT
>VZTM01042058.1:622-16090 GCA_013400555.1 Jacana jacana
TACCATCTTCTTGGTGCCTTAAATGAAATAGCTATGATTTGAGACACTTTAGTTTTTACAGTAATGCTTGTGCAACTTTGGCTATAGATAGGGCTATAAAGTGTGAGTGTGGGGGTTTTTTTTGTTTGTTGTTTGTTTTTTTCTTTACACAGGATTTGAGTTGTGCTCATGCAAATCTCGAGAGTCCAGTTTTTCTGGAAATTACTTGATCCTAAAATTCATGCTTTCTGTCCTAAACTGTTGAAAAGCCAATATATTTTTTTGAAGTGTTTCTAAATAATATATTAATGCAGTTTTCAGTAGATCTAACAGTTTAAACAAAAAACTTACTCCTGTCCTGGTCATCATATTATTTTTAAAGTGTTATTATTTTAAATTTTTGAGTACATTTACAGTCCTGCTTCTGTGTTTATAATAGAACTGAACTCCAATTTTGTGTATCTTTTCTGTAATTGCTAAATGTTTCTGTTTGCACCTGTGCATACATATGCGTGACCATCACTTAAATGTGTACAGCCTGGTACATAAGACTGCATTAAGGGTGTACTGTTCTGGTTTTAAAATTACATTTTAATTGCCTTCAATGTTCATTTGCTGACAATGTAAAAGATTGTTGAGTGCATTGAATTAATTATGTTCCTTTAATTGAACAAGATCTGCTTGGAACAACATAAAATTATATCACATTCTAAAAAAGCCCATTAAATACCACTTCGACTGTACAGAAATTGTGACCTAGAACAGTCCTTGAGATTTGACCACAGGGGCATGTTTTAACTCAGAATATGGTTATTTTCTAATAAGGATCTTTCAGTCTTTCTAAAATTCAGTGAAAAATCTTTATCGGAGTTACCTTTTTGGGGTTTTGATATTTCAGCAGTTTTTTTTTTTCTTTCATGAAGCTTTTTGTTATGTGTTTTATAAATATGGAAATATATTCCTCTGGTAGATATACAGGATTGTAAATGTTTGCGTAAAACTTATACATCCTGCTATGTTATAAACAGACATAATGTGCTTGTGAGAGCTCATGTGTGAAGTTTGGCATGATGGGTAATCCTTTTATGCAGGTGGGTGTATGTGTATGGCAAAAACAGTAGGAAGAGCTGAGCCCTCTTCCCTGCCGGCCTGGGCTTCACACAGATGAGCTGAACACCAGAGCTTCTATGGGAGTGATAGGATTCTATTTCACTCCCAATTTGAACTCAACCTGTCAAGTTAACATCTTCAAGAGTAATTTTGCTTTATTTTTCTTATTTTTGACTTTTAAAATACTTCTGCATCTGTTTCTGGTAGCATGAAGAATTGCTTGTAATAATGAAGAATAAATGAACAGTATATCTATAATACTATTTAGCAGAGATGACAGGGTCTTCTGTATCAGAAAGCACCACGCTTAAACTCTTATTTCTGAATGTGGAATACATTAAAACTCTTATAATTGGCTAGAATTATGAGCAAGTTGTTTCAGGAACTTGAATAATTATCTCTTTCAGGGTTTCACAATGAAGATTCTTTAAGGGAGAAATAAATCCAAAGTCTTTCTGGTCAAATTAAAACTTTATTTGCTAGGATAGTAGACCTGAAACTACCCTTGAGTGTGTGTCTCTAAGTTGCTTTTATCAGAGAGAAGTCAATTTTCTTCCTCACCAGTGTTCCAACAATCTTCATATGCATCTGCTTCTAACGAGTTTTTTTTGACAGATGGGGGAGAGAAATGCCATTTTCTCAGGCATAATGTGGTATGTAATGCTGCACACAGACCTTTAAATTGTCTGTAAAGATTTATCTCTGATCACTGCTGTAAAATACCACCTTATTTACAATTAAATGAAAAACTCTATTTGTCAGACTCATCTAGCCAAGTATTTTAAATGTCACAAATCAGTTGTTTGCTTCAGATTCAAAAGTTATCTGATTTAGTATCTTAGTGTTCGGAGGGGGGAGCAGAGGGTGTGGATGAAAATGTGATGAAATGAAGTAATTTTAAGATGCTGAGAACATCAGTCTTCAACTAAAAGCCAGAAGAATTGATGGTACTTGGAGGCAAACTTTTAAAATAGAATAAAACTTTAAATTTAAAGATATCCCAACTCCTAAAACCAATGCAGTATAATATTTTGGAAGGCACTGTTATCTTCTCTGTTAAGTTGCATGTTGTAACTGAGTAAATCAGCAAGATCCTTAGATATTCTAACACTCTTGAATAGCTTATTATAAACTTCTCATTAATTGAGTAAACAAGTGAGAAATGCTATTAAAATAGTGCTTTTCTGAGTTACTGGGCGACAAACTGAGTTATGCTGTCTCTTTTTCAACACAAATATAAAACTCACCATTGACATAGTGCTTAGAGATGGTTTAGTGATGGTTTTTGTTATGATGTTGTTAGGTTGATGGACTAGATGGTCTGAAAGGTCCCATCCAACTGAGACAACTCTATAATTCTATTAGTTGGACATCTTTTTTCAGAATGGCACGACTTGGGCTTTTTGACCTTGCTTTCGATTGTTTAATTTTAGTGACTTTATCTGAAGATGTGGAAAAACAATTTTACAGTTAAAGCTGCAAAACAACTTTGTTGTTGAGGTGGCTGACTCCAAGCAACATGTGTAATAGGGAAGACTGGAAATTACCTGGTCAGGCTTCTGCTAAGAGTATCTATCTTTATATGTCCTTTTTGAATTAAGGCTAAATTTTCCAATTTGTGGGTTTTCTGGGTTTGGCAATGATGTCTCTTTCAGTTGTCTATTTAGTTGAGTAGCTCTTCAACTTGCTTTTCTTCATTAATGTCTCATACCTGGTAAGGATATCAAAAGAAAACTTAGTAAACTTGTGGATGTGAAAGCACATAATCTAATTAGCTTTAAAGAGTATAATGAGAACATTGTGGATTATTCGTTACTGAGGTAATGGCAGTAACCAGATGGAAATTACATACTGGCAAAAAATGACCACTTTGTAAAGAAGCTTGCATGTGGTTTTGCATAGTCAGGTTGTTGCACACCTGTGTCTTCCAACTTGGGGACAGTCAGCCAAGCCCATCCTGGGGGCAGGTGCACCAGTGTCAAAAACTCGAGTCAGAAGTCTCAGTAAAAGTGCATGTCTGTATGTACCTAGAGAAAAATATGTGCATTAAATATGTTGTAACACTTGTTAAATGAAGTATCACCTTTTGTTTTCTGTCTCTGAGCTTGCAGTGTGTGTAGCAACGGAGCAGGGGAGAAAGCTGAATTTGGAGAAAGCTGAAGTACCATTTGCAAGATAATTTCACTTATTCCTGCCCATTCTTGCTTCTCTGAGTAGGAAACACTTTGTCAAACTTGTGCAGAGGTCTGGAATTCAAATGATCTGTGTGTCTGAAGAGCATACCAAGTTAGTTTACAAATGCAGGAGAGTCCCAAATTGGTTTTGTTACTTATGTCAAAATAAATGATTGTCAGGGTGCAAGAAAATAAGTGTCTGGAAGGCATGCCTATATGCAGATTAAGGAGTGATTTTACCCTAAAATTGTTCAGACCTTGAAATAAATGAAATCTAGCATTTTTGATTTTTTTGGTATATGTAAGGGAGAGATAACTGCTTGAAAGGACAACTGTGACAATTCAGGCTTTTTTTTTTTTTTTTTTTGGTGGCTTGTTGTTTGTTTTTGTTTTATTTCGTTTTGGGTTTTTTTAGTTTAAAAAGGAAAAATCCCAACAGCAAAGCACCACAAAACAGACACACACACCCTTCTAATTTACAATAATTAACAAAAGTGATCTTCTTAGTAACTCAGGAGGGTGTACATAACCACCATATTCCATTGTATTTGTAGCTGAAGGGTGACCCTCAGCTAGTGCTGAGCTTGCTGGTTGCTCCAGTGCCATGGTGCTGTTACTGGGACTACTTGCCTATGAAGTGCTTGGCTGGACCTGAGCCAGATTATGTGCAGCACAACGTAGAATGGTTTCTTAAATTCCTACTGGATGACAACTGTTTAGCAGTGAGAACTGAGAGTTCAGTTAGTTGTGTGTCTCTTGGGAGGGCTACTTAGAAGCTGAAGAGAAGAGAATGAAAATGATGAAAAAAAAAATTAGGTCCAGATAGGTTCACTCAGATGTTGCCACTCTTGTGATTTACCAGTTCTGTGAAATGTTCCTGGTGAAATAATGGCTCTGATGCTACGTGTGATACAATTGTTATTAGAGACCTGCTGAAATATTTTCATGTCTCACATAACCTGAAGTCTACCATTTGCGTGGCTATTCAGAGCTATTCAAGATAACAAGAATGAGGATATGAACTCTTGCACAAAATCAGATAGTTACCAGCTAATGAGTGCTTGGTGAAGAGAATGTTGTGCCAAATGTAGTTCTGACCTAGAGTTTCCGTGTATTTGCAATTATGGTTTGATTCAATAATAAAATCTTTACTACTATTTAGAGCTTAATTATATGAAAAGTGTCTGCAGTAATCCATGTAGCTGTCATATTATGCATACAACAGTTAATTTACTAACAAAGAATTCACAGATATAATTAAATGAAGTAAATACTGAAGATTAGAAGCTAAAAATTTAGCAAGCAAGAACATATCTTTGTGTTCTGACAAGGAGGTTGAGGTCAAACTCTGCAAGCAATATATAATGGCAACTGAATTTTTTTTTTTCTAATACTGGCAATGTTGTGGATTTTTTTTACGTTATTTTATGTGCACAGTGAGCTGCAGATAGCTTTGAAAGAAGTACAAGCAAGCCAAGCATATAAGTAAACTAAAAATTATATTCCCTTGGAACAATGAAACTGTAGCATCATGCCAGGACATGGATTCAGTTGTATTAGGAAAAAACGCTGTTCCATTTGAGAAACAAAATAATTGTCACTGTCAAGCTCATAAAAACAAACCATGCTCAGGAGTCTTCCTTATTCAGAATATTAAAAATATTCAGAATATTAAAATAATGTGATG
Source organism: Jacana jacana (assembly GCA_013400555.1). Lineage (NCBI taxonomy): Eukaryota > Metazoa > Chordata > Aves > Charadriiformes > Jacanidae > Jacana > Jacana jacana. The sequence goes on from VZTM01042058.1 coordinate 5,573, forward strand.
TGATCTGCTCCTGCCTAATATTTAATTTCAGAGGTACAAACCCCACTTCTAGAAACCTTCTCTATTGGAAATAAGTTTACTTTGTGGAGCTTGACAGCGACCCTTTTGAGGCTTTGATTGGAGGTTATTCAGGATACCAGAAGGTAGATTATGGCTGCTAACTGGGAAGAGAATTTTTGTCTCCAGAGTGCAGTATAATCAGAAAGTTGGAAGGATTTAAAGAGATCAGTTGAGTGACATGAGAGGAAGGGGTGCTAGAGTTCTTATTTGCTTTTTTATGCCATACAAAAAGATGTAGAATCCCTATGCTCTCATATGAGAACTATTAACTATCCATGGAGTTTCAGAAGCAATCAAAGCACCAGCCACTGCACCTTATCACAGAAGGCATATAAAGCCTTGTATCACCGATACACTAATTATAGGTCTGCTCAAGTCAGTGTTATTTAGCAAAATATATTAAGTTGAGGAAATCACACTTTCTAATTAAGGTATATATCTCAGTAATTAGGAGATGCTAACAGGGGAAAGGAAGATGAGAACTGAATTGGAAGGAAGTCAGCAGTTGCTGTCTTTGTGCAGTTCTGCTTGTGTAGAAAAGACATTTCTAAACAATGTATTCTCACAAACAAATGTGGAATTTCTATTTGTTTAACCAAAAAAGAGCTTCCAGTTTTATGAAGTAACACATGGTTGTGGTATTATTTTTGGGAAGTTTGTTTTTTTCCAAACTGATACTCTCATTTTGACCATCCACCAGCTGGAAAAAGGTAATATATTCTGTGTCTGGCTTCTAAAGTCAGGACTAAGCTCACATGTCTGTACTAATCACTTACCTGGTGGACAAAAGTCAGCAAAGACAGAACATACTCAGCTTGTAGTGATACTTCCCTGCTCTGGAGCTGTTGTTTATATAAACTCTTAGAAACTCTGGAGCAGACTTTATAAGAAACTACTATCTTTGGCCTCTGCTCTCCATCAAATTCACATGAAATGGGTGATTAAGTTCAGAAGTTTCTGAAATGGACCTGGCAGATGACTTAAATGAACAGCATAATTGCATTTTCATTTTTGGGGAAAGACAGAATAAATTAACTAATAGAACTATATCGTATATAGGAAGCTGGTTCTGATATTTATGCTCTTACAAACACTAAATCCTATGTATTTTTGAAACTTATCACCAGTTTGCTTATGCAGGTGGAGTTAACATAATAACAATGTCATATTGCTGCTGAAAGGGCTTTGATCTAAATTTTTTTTCTTTTGCTGATTGAGAGGCAGGCCATCTGCCATGAAGTGTTCCACATTTGTCTCTAGCGTGCCACCTGCAACTTTGAGACTTTTAAGTGATATTCAGTCTGTCCCATCTTCTCACATACTGAATTTCTTAAAAAGGGAATAGGTATCTTTTTTCATGATGTTAATATATTTGACTACACAGACGTTTGCAGATGAATTTTGAGTTGCTCAAAATGGTTGTAGTTTCATACTGACAGATTATCTCCTAGATGGGTTGCACACATGAGCAGAGAAAGGATCCTGATCAGATGCTATGCTGTAAAAATGGGAATGAAAAGGGATATTAAATAAATGTCACAAAATTACATAACCCCTGCTAGCACTGGGTTTTACATTCACATCTTTGAATTAGCTGAGGGTACATAAATTAGAAGTTTATTTGTATAGATGGGGAAATCAAATTTTGACTTAAGAAGTGCATCCTTACTTTCATGCTTGAAATGCAAGAGTAGCTCCCATTTATGATAAACCATGCTCTAATTTGGAATGAGGCAATATGAGAAATGTGTATTTGTACCATACTGTGTCATTGCATCGCTGATTGTTCCCCTCCTTCCCCTTGCCCCCCCAGACTTGGCTTTTTTGAGCATGGTCTCAATACCCTTTAAGTGAACAATAGATATAGCTTTAAGATACTTTCTGAATAAGGGAGTTTAATCTGCTTTTACAAATGTCGAAGTGATATGGTTCTGAGGGGGAGCTGGGTGTGATAATTAGCAGGTTGTTCAGCACTTACTATGATATTCTGAAAGTGCATGTTTGAATGGGAACTTGATGAAAGGAAAGCATGAGAAATGCCAGGGTGCAGTTTGCAAAAAGGAAAACTTGATTCTTTTGAAGCTAATGGAAATGGTGTTGCGGATTTTAGAGACCAGATAGCCTTAATTCAATGTTATTTTCAAATTTGTTGGATTGACAGTCCAACTATGGCAATATTCTGCCTGCCCTAGAATATTAATAATGGTAGTTCCACCAAAATTTCATAGTGAAAAAGCATGACACTAATTTATGTGCAAGAAAGTAACCTAGAATGCAGTATGGAGGCTGCATTACTGTAAAGCATAGGGCAGGCTGTGTGACATAAGAACAAACTGCTGGTAATGAGTAGTAGTTTAAGTAAAACACTGAGTAGCTATATCATAAAATCTTGCAGCATTTTCTTATCTTTGGTTGCAAAATTAACTTTCAGTGCAGGGTTCATAAAATAAACAAGAACAAAGTATTGTTAGATGGGTAAATCTTATTCTGTGTCTTACTATTAGAATGTAGCTTTTCAGACTGATTAGAATTTCAAATATGCCTGGGAGTTAAGAAGAAAGAAGAAATAGTCATGTTAAAAAACTGGCTCCAGAGCAGCTTCTTAAAGAGAACACTTTGACCTTGAAAAAGATAAAACCAGAACAAGTGTAAATAGAAAGAAAATAATCCTGCCATTAACACAAAGTACTATTATGCAGCATTGTTCATGAAGGAAAAAAGCAAAAGAATACAGAAACAGATAAGAGGGCAATACTCATCATAGTCAGACACATAGATTTCTTAAGAAGAAATCAGAGTATAATTAATTTAAGGTGATAAAGGTTTATTTTGTATCTGTTGTAAGCCACTGTGAAAACAAAGGATTTTGAGGGCCTTGGAACAATCTCAGACAGAAAATAGCGTACAACACTGGTAACATCTATAACATATTTGATCAAACCAGGTGCCATTGAGATTAAGTCCCTTTAAAGGTATTAAAGGAGAAATGTCTGTGGCAATCCATTGCTTCCAGTAATGGATCCCTGGATTTTTAATTATGTGTATGATGACATATCAAGTTCAGAAATTTTGGTATCTGAGCTGTAGGAAAACACAGGACTGGACACTAAAACATATGTTCCTTTGCTAGTCCATTACTCAGCAAGTNNNNAAGACACCACAACAAAAAAAAAAAAAAAAAAAAAAAAAAAAAAAAATCTAAGTAAATACAATGTGGAAGAGAAGTACCATGTGCACGACTCCAGTACAATGCCCTGGAAAACTTGATCTTCCCTTAGGCAGAAAAAGCCTGAAGTGAGGACCTGTGTTTTGAGCTACAGAGTAGCTGTGAAACTGTAATTGGCAGCAAGCCAACTTGTCCTTTTTATTCTATTTTTTGAGAAATTTATTCATAAGTCCTTGTAGTATTTATTTTTACTATTAAAGGAGAAAATATAATTTTATGTAATAGTTAATCTTCTTAAAATACTTCAGCTATGTGGAATTAATAAAGCATCATGGAGACAAACACAAAATTCTTGCTTGCAAATGTGGGTGTTGAATAAATATCAAATTAGTTCTGGCTGTGAGTGTAAAAGTAAATATTCCTATCTCAAACTGAACACTCTGCCAAGCATTTTCTTGCGAAATATTGCTGGAGGGAACCTTAGTATTGATTCTTCATATTTTGACTTTAAAAAATTTAAATTCAAATCAGTAATTATTTTTTGTAATTTAACTTCATAATACCTCCTAAATTGATGATGAACCTTGTGCTGTCACCTTCAGGAGTCTCTTCAGAAAGAAAATATTGTTTTTCCTAGTTTTGTTTTATTCTGGTACAGCCTATATAGCAATGCTGAGTTATCCCTCCTGATTATGCCAAATAAAACAGTATAACTTGCTTGGAAGGAAAAAAAAGTATTCAGACATAATTTTCAGGCCTAGGTATTAGGACTTGATCCACTTTCCCATGAAGTGCTTTATTAGTGTTATGAAACTTCAACTAAGGACAAAAGGGGATGCTTCTTTGTCAAGAATGAACTTTGTAGGGTGTAGTGTGTTCAGGTGACTTCAAATTGCAGATCAATTATATCATGAATATTCAACTGTATTTTGTAATAGTTTTACTCTTGAATGAGTTTCTAATGGGAAGGTTTTCCAAGTTTTCGTGTAGCTGTTGCTTGGAGAGATTTGACCAAGATTGGTAACATTAAGGTAATACTAATTCCTTTTTATAGACCAATGTTGGATGTGATACCTGACGTGACATTTCTAGAAAGTCAGCAGAATATCTTATTTCTAGACTCAGTGGAATACTTGTAACAGAACAGTGGACTATTAGAGACGGTGGGTTAAATAAGCAACTTTTGTGCCTTCTTGAGGTAAGAATTTAGGAACTTTTTTCAATGAAACCATTTCTGTGCCCTTTAGATTTACTTGTCATGTTTTGCTTTGGTTGTAGAATATCTAATGATACAAGTCCATTTTCTGGTTACCTCAGATAAAACATGTAGTGAGTAGCTATGTAGAGTTGTGGTAACTATGTTTATGTGGAAGTTCTGGAAGTGTCCTTAACACCCCTACAGGCTTTACAGGATTGTTATGCAAAGCTATGAGAGAAAGCAAATGTTTTTAAATTTGGTAACTGAATTCCCTCCTGCTGTCAAGAAGTAGACATTTTGATGGTATAAATACTTCTAGAAGTAAGTCAAGAATTATTGTTGTACTGTACCCATTATTCAGAAGAACCTAGAGGAACAGTTGGGGAAACCCTTCCCTGCCATTTTGTTCATGATGTAGCTGGAAGACTCTTGAACTGTAATGAAAACCACGTTCAGAATACTAGAGTGCAGTGCATTTCTTTAGAAATTGTTTAAAAGCTTAACAATACTTTAATCAAAATCTGAAAGGGTATTACAGATATTTTTCTAAAGTTCTTCAGCAATGTCCTGTTGTGTTCTCTTGGACAAGCTTAAGAAGTGGGGCTGTGTGAAGTTCATGAGGTTCAACAAGGCCAAGTTGCAGGGTCCTGCACTGGTGCAGGGGGATCAATACAGACTGGAGGATGCAGGGATTCTCTGAGAATTCCTGAGGGTACTGGTGAATAAAAAGCTGGACATGACCCAGCAATGTTCGCTCGGAGCCTAGACAGCCAACCACATCCTGGGCTGCATCAAAAGAATAGTAACCAGCAGGCTGAAGGAGGTAACTCTATCCCTGTACTCTTTTGAGACCCCACCTGTAGTACTGTGTCCAGCTCTGGGGTCCTCTGCACCTTAAACCTGTTAGAGTAAGTTTAGCGGCCACAAAAATGATCAGGTGCTAGAATGTGTCTCCTGTGAATACAGGCTGAGAGAAGTGGGATTGTTCAGCCTGGAGAACGGGAGGCTCTGGGGAGACCTTATAGTGGCCTTTCAGTACTTAAAGGAGCCCGTAAGAAAGATGAGGGCAAATTTTTAGCAGGGCCTGTTGTGATAGGACAACAACTACTTTTTTTTCAACGCAGTACAAAAGCAATTCCTATGAAAAACCTAGTCTATGTATTTGCATGTTAATTGTAGTTATTTTTGACTGTATGTTGTCTAAAAGAAATTAATACTTAAACATGTTTGGGTAGAGATAGCAAGACAGTGTGTTCTTGATCATTTAAGCTTTCTTTCCTTTCCACTTCCACTGATCTGTTTCAACTGGGTGACAGCTTTTAAGTAGTTTGAATTTACTGAACTCTGAGACTTCCATCTGCAAACCACTTGGTGTAGAAATTGAGCAAATATGTTTAAACTTTCCTAGAAAGAAGGGGAGTCAGGTTGAGTGTCTGAACTTGTCTCCTACAAGGGTAAGAATCACTCCTGTTTTTTAAAGTTCCCAAGTGTAAACAATGTTCAGTAATCACCACTCCCATCTGCTGAGCTGGGGCTCAAAAAGGAAAAACAAAAAAAAAAAATGCTTTTCAAAACTAGTGACTCAAACACTTCATATCACTGGGGATATGTAATATAGACAGTTGCATTGTTAGTTGCTATTAAACATAATCCAGAGTTTAGTTCCTGAATCAAAGACTCTTTAGAATCTTAAGCGAAATATCTCTTGGACAAGAAACAGAAGCCAAAGAACTAATTTGAATTTTAGGTGGAGATAAGGGGGATTTCCTGGGTAGCACCTGTGCACCTGAAAATGTCAGATGTTGAATCGTACAGAAAGCAATGTGCTGTTGATTAAAATAAAAGGCCATGCTAATGTGCAGCCTTCTGAGAATAAATTCAAATGGTCTTCATGTGGAAAGTGAAAATAAGTAACTTTTCCAATAAACAAAAATATTCAGCCTGGGCTGAGGCACCAGTCCTAGGCATAAAAATACTGGTACTGTGAATACTAGAATATATGCTCCCTACTAAGTACTTCACAAAGAATATTGTTAATTAGACTCTTATTGCTGAATGATTGTATGTATATTCTAAGAGAATGTAATATTCTTTCCTCTTGTTTATGCTAATTCTTTACCATTCTTGATAAAGATACTGTCCTGATGATCAAACTCTAAATGTATCCAGTAGAATGGTGGTATTACACTCAGTCTGTTCTCACAGATTGACATATTAATATCAGCATAATTGCAGCATATTCTCCTGTTACAGATAGTGCATCGATCTGATTCTACCAGTAATGTCTTGCTATGTTTTGAATTAAAATCTGAAAGCAGAAGGAAAGGAGCAGGTTCTTGTCTCTTCCTCCAGATAACTTTGATACTTCATTTATTTTTTTTCTCTAGTTATTCTTCAAATTCTTACTTGCTTTAAGATGTTACAATTAGCACTTAACAGCTCCTAATGCATTCTGCAACAACCATGCACAAGTTATTTGGTACTAACATGTAGAGAATGCAAATCTATTTTTCTGTTGAAGTGTAATGACTGAACTGTGTTGTTTGTACATGAATCTCTCAAATCACTGCACACCTAACAAACAACACGTTCCATTTTCGAAAAGGTAGTTTACTTTCATGGTTAACTCCCTAGAGACTGTACTAAGTAGTTACAACACACATACTGAAAACGTTCATGAAGCTGCAGAATAAAAATATTCTTCTTAAGAAGCTTTCAAGTATAAGAAACGTAAAAATGCAAGTTTGTCAACCAGCTCAGCATTTAGCTTATAGGAAGAAAGAGGAAATGTTTTGGATGGCTGCAGGTTAACTATAAAGTTTGCATGCACTGGCATCTCTGCACTTGCAACCTTTTTGTACTTGATTCGATGATACTTAAGGTCAAATCTCTTATGGTTTGTGAATCACCATTAGATGGTTGATACGTATGCATCAAAAATATGTACCTAAAATTTAGATACGTATGTATCTAAAACAGTTTTTCTGTCCAGTGTCCAGTCATCTGGAATCATCTGATTCTGCTGCTGTTAAATAAGCACACTGACAGGGGACTTAGGCCAAAGTGGCAGCCTGCAAAATTGTCACCATTATTAGCAGCATTATTAGCAAGTTACTTGTTGTTCATCAAATTTACCATGAGCTAATATATCTCTTTTGTTATTTCAGTGTCTTAGTACATGGTTGCCTTCCAACATTACTGTTGGAAGGACCTTAAAAGAGGGAGTCGTATCTGACCTGGTGTCTGTGACTGAATTACTATCTGGCTTGCTTCTCTGGAAATACAGGTTCTTGTTAATGGTGTAACTTTTAAATCCAACACAGAATCCTTTGTCCCTAATGACTTGTTTCATTTGAGTAGCAGGAAATGCAATCTTGAGCTGAAGAGACTTGGCTTGTTGTAATGTTATGTATAAAGCTGCGGTTCCTGTTGATGAAATATATGTAATACTTTCAAAATTTGGGAACTCATTTTAATAAAATGAAAAATATGCAGGTCATTAGTCCAGTCTGGAAATGTGGGCGTTTATTTTAGTGGGAGAATTCTATGCTTTGTGGCAACCAGAAGGTGAAATCAGCTGAGTTACTTGCACTTTTATCAGATTCTAGAAGAACACAAGGCTTCATGCTATAAAAAAAAACCCACCTGCAGTTGTATTTACCTTGGTAAAGATTGCTTTAAAGATACTTTTAAATTTCAGAAATCACGTGTAAAAAATATTAAATTTAAAGCTGTAGCAAAGTTATTACAGACCCAAAAAATTTTGGGGTTTTTTGTTCTTAATTGACATAAGTGTGTGTGTTGAAATCAAATACCTAAGGAAAAAAAAAAAAAGAAAATAGCTTTGTGTATATTGCAGGCACCAGTCAAATAAGAGAGTATCAAGCAAAGAATTCAAACCATCTCATTATGTGGTTTAAGAAAAACCTGTCAACATCAGACATATGTATCGTTTCCTCCTCCTTCTAACCCTTCAAGAAAATAAAATCTCATACATGTAAATTTCCTTATGAAGCTATTTCTGCAGCAAGTAATTCACTTGCATTAGTGTTTCAATTCAAGATATGTGATGTGATCTTGCAACATGTCTCATCAGACCACAGTAACTGGAAGCAATGGCAAGTACAAGTGACAACTCTTGCCAGACCACAGAAACACAGTAATGTCATATCCTGGTAACGAGGACAATGTGTGTCATGCTTGTTAGGGAAAACAAATGGGGGGTGGAGGGTGTAAAAAACCTCCTGTGCCTCTCATTTGATAAAGGGTAAATTCTGATTTTCAGAATTAAGACTAATTCTGCCCTCAAGGTTTGGGCGTCTGTTGTCATCACTCTGGATTAGCACTGGTACTTAATAGGCCTAGCAATTCCATTCACCCTGGGAATGGTGGATTGATATTACAGCATCCTGTGTTGCAATACCTCAAAGTCACCATGTTGGGGGGGGGGAGGCTGGCAGGGAAGCAGAAGTAAAAAACAAAACCAAATTTGTTTCCTGTAGGTTTAAGTAGCTCTAGTGGCTTAATTACAAGTTGGCAGCACATTCTTATTTGAAAGAAGGTAAGAGGCTGGAGGAAAATGGCAGAAGGACAAAATGAAGTACCCTTCTGGAGTACTACATTGTCCCTCAATCAGGAGCAGTGGATTCAAGTGGTAAACATTTAGTGGATGGGAGAGAAGAGCCTGCCAGTTTTAGCCATACAGAGAATAAAAGGTTTTATACTGATCTTGGGATACTATGAAATAATGTATTTATCTCATGTTATTGCTTGTATTGTTTGAGTACCCAGAAATCCTATTAATAGACTATGAACCCCTTTTCTGCGTGTAAGTACAAGTTTCAGCTTCTGAGGTAGAGACTGTCTTATTTTAATTGTAATAGAAGACAAAAGAACTTACCCAGGATATGAAGCTATAGTCTCAGTACCTTCCATAACCATAGTCAACTCTTGGTCTGATTTTGTAGAGGAGTTGCTTATAATGTGAAACTTGTGATTTGGAGGTGAGTTGATGAAAGAAAAATTGTGTGAAGCTGAAAACCATACAAATAGATTTAATGCAGAAGCATTTCTTCCTCACTCTTACAGAGCTTTCTTCTGTCACTGGTGGTTGTCCATGAGAGATTTGGAAAGCACTTATAACCTTGCAATGTATTTTGTACAACAACAAAAATGCTTACAAACTTTCTGATTAAAAAAAAAAAATTAATTAGACGACGTTCTGAGTGCCAAATGTACAGCTGAAAATTATAAAATAATCGTGTTTCAGTTATTCTGTTATTCTGGTTCTCTTTTGGCACTGTTTTGACTTTTCCAAGCTCAGAAGGGTCAGGGTTATTCAGTTTCCACTTGGCCTCCTTCTCTGAACAAGTAATCCACATTTCAAACACATTACAAAGTCTGGCTCTGATAAGAGGCATTGAAGAGAACAACAGAATTTGAGCACATTACTCTGACTTGACTGCACCAATTACAGGGCAGGCATGAAAAAAAGGCAGTAATGCTCTTGGGAAGGAGGCTTCCCCATATGGATGTGTGCTGTGGCCAGTTCCTCCCTGACTTTACAGTCCTCTTTGACAAGTGATCAGTAACTATTATCTTTCTGTGTACAAGCACAAAATCATTTTATCGGAATCACAGAATCAGATAGGTTGGAAGAGACCCTTGGGATCATCAAGCCCAACCATCAGCCCTACTCCACAAGTTCTCCCCTACACCAGATCCCTCAACACCACATCTAATCTACTCTTAAACACAGTCAGGGATGGTGACTCCACCACCTCCCTGGGCAGCTGACTCCACTGACTGACCACTCTCTCTGTGAAAAACTTTTTCCTAATGTCAAGCCTAAACCTACCCTGCTGCAGCTTGCAGCCATTCCCTCTTGTTCTGTCACTAATTGCCCGTGAGAAGAGACCAGCACCTACCTCTCTACAGTGCCCTTTCAAGCAGTTGTAGAAAGTGATGAGGTCTCCCCTCAGCCTCCTCTTCCTCAAACTAAATAATCCCAACTCCCTCAATCGATCCTCATAAGCCTTGTTCTCCAGGCCTCTCACCAGTTTCGTTGCCCTCCTCTGCACTCGCTCCAGCACCT
>VZTM01042058.1:18494-30551 GCA_013400555.1 Jacana jacana
AAAAAAAAAGGCAAGCAGCACTGGTGGTGCCTTCCCAGAAGAAAGCAGAGAGGAAGATTTTCATGGTGAATTAAAATGCATGCATTGCTGAGCAATGAAAACGAATTAAGGCAAATTCAGTAACTCCATTTTAAAAGCAACTGTGAGGTTTAATTGTCATAAATTCAGAACTAATTAAAAACATGTTGACAAAAATTGGACCAACAGCTTGTCATTTTCAAATCTAAGTGAAATGCAAAGTGCTGAGAATAAATTACCAGGTCTGAATCTAGTTCTTAAGTTTAGCGCATTTGCTACATGTAGGATATGTCAGGGTATTGAGGCCAAAACAAACAAACAAAAAGACTGTAGAAAACACTTGAAAGTTCTCTTTCTATGTGACTAATATTCTACAGATAAGCTCTGGACTTGGTCTAGATGGATGATTCAGTCTTAAATCCATGCTGAGTGAGAACTAGGCATGGACCATCTCCTGTCCTCCTTTGCAATGTGTAAGGAGGACATAAATCTGAGGACGTGAACTGCAATGTGTAGCTCTAGGAGGTCCAGATGGGTCCCAAGTCTGGAATATTAAGTAAATAGGACCACAAGCTGTGCTGTGGCACACAACTGCTCCCTCAGTATGTTCCCATCTGCTCTGATAATAACTAGGTATAATGTAATGTAAAAGAAATTATAAAATCTCCAGTGGTTAACTATTTCAGGATTTATAAGTTACCAAAACGTACCTTCATATGTTGGTTAAATTAACATAGTCCTTGAATTAAAGAATAATGTCCTTCCAGAGAACAGGGTGGATAAATCTTCTACTTTGAATCGCCAGAATATTAATGTATGAACATCTGTATATGCAAGGTTGTGCTACAACTATCATATAACTGGAAAATCCCTCCAGTTAGTATTTCACATCTTTCTGCTCAGTAAGAAGATAAATGCAGCTCTAATATCCAGGAGCAAAAAAACTCTGCATTGATGTGTACATACTTGAAATATGCCTGAGGTGCATAGGGTGAGGAACTGTAGAATTGAGCGGTGTGATTAGGTGTTTTGCTCAAGTGAGGTCATGTCCTTCTGTCACTATATGCTGCCAACACTGGATGTTGTTGCCATACAAATGTTAAAGATCTTGAAACTAGGACAAAATAACTAAAGGATATTATTAAGTATAGGCTAAAGACTTAGAATCCTAGAATGGTTTGGGTTGGAAGGGACCTTAACATCATCGAGTTCCAACCACCCTGCCATGGGCAGGAACACCTCCCACCAGACCAGGTTGCTCAAAGCGCCATACAACCTGGTCCTGAATATCTCCAAGGATGGGCCAGCCACATCCAAAATGAACATCCTTTCATCTTTAAAAAAAGGTCTTATGACAAATTCTAGATGTCTTTTAAAATAGAATCCCAAAATAGAGTGCTCTAGGGTCCATCCTAATATAAAGTGTAAATCTGCAAGGCCTATATGTGAAGTCCACTGACTGAAGGATATGGCATAAAAGTGATTGTGATTATTTTGTTTCTTTACAGGACTCAGTGGCAAGCATATCAGTGTGGGACTTTGTTCTCTGAACCAATTGTTTATAATTGAAATTTCCTGAATTACTTACAGGCTTTGGTATCCTGTGATGAGATTTTTTGGAAAATAAATGAGAACTATACATACAGCCAGTAGAAAGAGAGAAGAACAAAAGCATGTGTAGTACAGGACCCAGCAAATCTGTTCATGCCTTCTTGGCTGGTAAAAGCTCTAGGTAGATTTCAGAGTAAATATAAGAGTATAACAAATTTCAGCCCTTCTTCCTTTCTACAGACTGAATTGCTCAACTATTGCCCTGAATAGAGTAGAATAACACTGTGTATCGGCTATGAGGAATAGTTAAGAATTTAATTAAGATATAAATTATGCTGAAATTAATAGCTCCTTGTGAAGGATGGAACTCCTATCCCTGGAATTGCGCAATAGAATTATTTGAATTAGGCTACGCCTAATATAGAAGTCTACTAATACTCTAGAGCATATTTTATGAAGAAATTAGAAACGTATATTTATGGTTTTGAAATTATAAAATTAAGAAAAGAAAAAGTCGACTCTGAGTTTTCCATGAATATATGATCCAAACCTTATTTCTTCCTGCCAGGATGATTCATTTGTTTTTGAAGAGAAGTTTCACTGAATGAAGTTTGCTTTGCATTCATTTCTGTTCTAGTCGCTTTATCTTACTGATTGAAAAGTATTAAGCTCATATCCACATAGTCTCACTGAGCCTGTCCTTTTTCAGATGGCTTACAATACTCAAGTAGTGGTGCCTAACAGTTTATCATCTGCGGAATACATACATTGAGATACATGCAACAACTTTAAGGCAGGGCTGCATTTTCTTACACAATTAACACTGGGCTTTTTTTTTTTTTTTTTNAACTTGCTGCATTAAGTTTTCATATTTAAGGACAGGAAATAAATTTAATTGCTTTTTTGGGGTATACCAAATATTTCGTTTAGGTTATCTCTTTCATGGCAACAAAATACTTAACTGAGAAAATTTAGTGTGAGGAGATTCATGCAGTAACACACTTTCCAGTATTCTATTTATGTAACTTGGAGTAATTGACATTTACTTAATGAACCTCTCTGTGGCATACCTTACTGCAAAAATAATCAAAATATGCTTTTAAAATTAATTTATAATAATCAACACTGTATTTGCTACTTCTGTAAATTTAAAATAATCATAAAAGACTTTTCAATACCTCTTACTGACTGTACCTTAGATATACTGTAAAGGTCTGTGGTAGCAAGTTTGTAGGGACTTTACAGTTAACGTGGTAACGTTGAACTTTACCTGTGGAAAAAGCATCAATTTTTTATTTTATACACTATCAAGTAAAAAAAAAGCGTGTTTCTGTCTTTGAGTAAGAAGTAAAACCAACCATATGTTTTTAAGGAAGAAGTAATAACAGATGAGCTTGTAATTTCAAAAAAAAAGGAATTTTTAAATGTTTTGGGTTGTTTTTCTAATCTAAATATTTTAAAAATTGCTGTAATAGGGGGAAGCAAATGTTTGAAATAATTTAAGAAAGTCTTCCCTGCTTATAAACCATATAAAAATATGTTTATTTGTGCACATATATTAACATATATGTGGAAATTAGATTGCATACATATAATAACTTTAAACTGTAAAGGTTCTTTAAATTACAAAGATTGAAGAATTTAATGGTTGTGGAAAAATGAACCACAATGAAACCCAACCAGGTTTGTATTAGAGCTGTGCTTAAACATGTTATTTTCATGTGAGGGTTATGCTGCTTCTGTCCCGGGTGGATTAAGAATAAGACTTGAGTTGAGTATCAATGTGTAAGAATCTTTTGAATGTGGTCTTGCTGTGGGAGAAATGTTAAAAGTAATGTAGGGAACAAATCTTTTTGTGTCTGCATTGCTTAAAAATAATACAAAAACATACTTACCCACCCAAGGTCTTTCAGGCTGAGATGATGTTAAAGCTTTTAGCCCAATTTATTTACATCAACTTCAGAAAATACTGATAAAATAATTCCTTTGTAATATTTTTCTCTAGAACAGAAAGATTTGTATCTGGTAATTATGGAATTGTCTTTGTGATGGTTATCAAGGCTTTATGATAGTAAGCAATTAAAATGTATAATAAAAAATGAGTACGGGACAAACTCTCTGGCTTTCTTGGCAGAATAAAGCTTGAAAGCTTGCATTAATTCCTACTTGCCTTTATTACATTTTTTAACTCTCCCTTGATTGAAGTCACATTGCTCCTAATTACAACCCAGGTGCTTCTGTGATACTTTAAAAGAAAATACTTTGATCTAGCAAACCAAGGGAAAACAAGTCTATATAGGCTACCTCCAGCTCCATTCCTTAGAGAAAGGTGTGTGGTCAGCAAAGCTCCACTGATTTTACCGATGTCTGACAAGTTCACCCCATCAAAGTTCTTAAGTTTGTTTTCTTCTAAAATATCTAAAATTTGAGATTCATTTTGTCAGTCATGTTGTTAATAGAAAATGAGGAAAATATTGGCTGAGCCTGGGGATAATTAAAAAAAACACAACAGAATTTTTTCTAGAGGAATGGTACAAAATTGAGACTAGTAATTTCACATGAGAGACAGCTGACCAGAAACACGTGTCTTGCCTACTGGGGGGAAAAAAATGTCAAACCTCAGTTTTCAGTGACTGAAATTTCTTCCGATGCTTGTCATTGAAACCACCAAGACTTGGGAAATATCTTCTATTTAATAATAAGCCATCTTTCTTCCAAATGCACTATTTGGAATCCTGCACTAGAGAGGGAAAAAAAGACTATATTTTTTCCTAGATGTCACCCTATAAAGGTATATATCTGCATAAGATACAGAGTCCTGACAAGTATAATAAAGATCTTTATCTAATAAATACCAATCTTGCTTCAGAAAGCTGGAATTTGGGGTGATATCACTTAGCCAATTCCTACAGGTAAGATTTTGCTCCTACAGGCAACTACGGTTTTGATATTTTTCTGAGGATCTACTCACCTACTTGAGGAAAATGCTCCAAAATTAGGATTAAATTTTAAGAATATTTTATTTACTGCACATCAGTTAGTTATTCTGCCTAAATATTTGTAGACAAAATACTTAGATGCAGCTAATGCTTGCATCTCACTTCAGAGTAGATTGTATTAACTTCTGGGATATAATAAATCCACTGGGCCCAATGCTTGAATTAACATAATAATTAAAGTTTCAGCACATTGTTGTAGGTCACAGCAAGAAAATGTTTAATCTTCCTGCATTCATCTATGTACATTCAGGCATTGGGAGGTCTACAGAGACTGAATTAAATTTAAGTGTATCAGAAATGAGCAGAGTGTTTTATGAAAAATGTGAAAAGCTTTAGCTTTGTTGGGAGCTGTTTGTAATTGGTTTTGTTCTACCAATAAAAGATACACCAGAACTGGGTCACTAGTCAAGTTACAGCTCATTTAATGAGAGAAAGCTGTAGGTGTAGAGCAGCTGAAATACAGAATTACACTGTATCTGCTCACTTAGGGATTTGGGGTTCATTGTTCATTGTTTCTGGTCAGTGGTGACTATAGTTAAAAAAAAACAAAAAACAACCATCAGAAATGTTGGGTTGGAATGAGCAGCCATGGGATATAGTAGGTCAGGTAGAAATTACTCCACTGTTGGGGGCTGTGGTACTGTACAAAACTTTGGGAATTGTAAAGGAATCATAAAATGGTTTAGAGTTAGAAAGGACCTTAAAGATCATTGAGTTCCAACCCTCCTGCCATGGGCAGGGGCACCTCCCACTAAAGCCAGGCTTCTCAAAGCCCCATCCAGCCTGGCCTTGAACACCTCCAGGGATGGGGCAGCCGCACCTTCTCTGGGCAATCTGGTAAAGATCTAATCTAAATCTCCCCTGTTTCAGTTTAAAACCATTACCCCTCATTTTATTGCTCCAATTCCTTATGAAAGTCCCTCCCCATTTCTCCTGTAGGTACCTTTTAGGTTCTGGAAGGCTGCTATAAGGTCTCCCTGGACCCTTCTCTTCTCTAGGCTGAACAACCCCCACTCTCTCAGCCTGCCTTCATAGGAGAGGTCCTTCACCCCTCTGATCATCCTTGTTACCTCCTCTGCACCTATTCCAACAAGTCCATGTCCTTCCTGTGCTGGAATCCATTCCAACAGGTCCATGTCCTTTCTGTGCTGGAATAAAAGCATACATTTCCAAATGTAATGATAGACATAAATCATTACATAAGGTAGCGGTTTAATGTCCTTTTATGTGTCTTGAGTGAAGCCAATGTATATTCTAAAATATCTTGTCTTAGCACTACTCACTTGCCAAGGAAAAATACCTAGATAATTATTGCATCATCAGAAATGGGTCAAGATCCAAATTCTCTTGAAACCGCTTTGGAAATCCAGGGTAAATTCTTGTATTTCGACAGAATATTTACCAGTAATTTTTCTTCTAAAACAGCTCTTTACTATTGCAGAAGTAAATGCATTTAGTCATTTAATGGGTCATTTTCTGTGAGAGCAATCCACTTGACAAAAAATCCCAACAGAATGAGTGAAGAGAAGTTCTCTGTTGTTTTATTTTAGTATTTTAACGAGCTGGTGGAGGCTGTTGTTCTGCTGTGATTAGGCCTGCAAAAACAGGCTCAAAAAGTGGAAGATGAGGAAGGAAAATAAAAGTGGGGAGACTTAAGATGCCTAAATGAATCAGTCTGTTTCTTGTAAGACAACACAGAAAAGTTGCTTATTAGCTATTATTTAGAGGGAGGTAGCAAGACAAAGCCAGAGGTATGTGACCTACCCTGGGATATATCAAATAGTCATAATTTTTGTGGCTGGCAGTCTGTTGAATGCCAGCTTTCTGCTTTCACTTACGAAATGGAGATACTTCAATGTTCATATTATCTCCATAGCCCCAGAGTAACGTACAAACAAATAATCCTTGAATAATAATATTCAAGGATTTGTGTTAAATTGCGGAGTTAAATAGTGCTTTACCTCTAAATTTCAATTCAGGAATCTAATGAAAATGAACATAAGTAGAGCAAAATTAGGAAAGAGTGGGCATCCAGTCTGCCAATTTCTTGGTCCATGATCAGTAAGGAGAATTTCAATACTGGACATCCTTCTATGTTAAATGACTTAAAATGTTTCATTTGGATACTGAGATATAATATTACTTCAGTAGCACTGGGGACTGGATTCTAATACACTTTAAACACAGCTTCCTACTAGTGCTAAAATGAATTCTGTATGGATTGCAATCAACCTCTTAGTGAATCTGTAGGGAGTTGGAGAGATATGGATAAATATTTTTCTCTTGATTGACAGATGAAGTAGTTCCTTTTCTTCCCTGGAAGTTCAGAAAGGTTTAAATAATTTCATGAAGGTAATTACTGACCTAATGTTTCAGTGATGAATGCTAGTGTGTTTTGTGAAGAACTCTTCAATTTTAATTAATTTGAACATATCTAGAGTAGTCATCAAATGGCTTTACAAGTCTAATGACACATACTGAGAACCAAATGTCTTGTGTATTGTGTATAAAGGTTTTTGTTAATTTTCTCAGGGTGCTATAAAATGAAGAGACCCTTTAGAAAAGCAAAAACTGTGTTCAGCAATCCAAAGAAAACACTAGGTTGTAGAAGGCTGAATTACTACCTTATAGAACTCATAGTGCAAACATTTTCTGAGCGTATACTGATCCTGCCACTCCGGCTACTGCACCATGGCAGTTTCCTAATGTAATTAATGTAAGACTAAAGGGTCTCTGAGGTTGTGTGTCTAAACAGCTGAGCAGTAATTACAGGGGATCCAGTGGAGGTGGTAAGTAAAAGCATTTGTGTTCAAAATAGGATTTGAAGCAAAATTTCAATTACTTTATGCTATAGGGAAGAACAACAACAACAACAGAAAAAAAGTCTTATTTATTCTGAGGGGAACGGAAGGTGTTTATTGTACTTTCGTGCAGAATTTTTCCTATACTGCAACTCAAATAGTCAATCCACTTATATTCCTGTGTAGTTGCCTGTAGGACCAACAATCATATTTAAGCTGTGCGGGAGGAACCAGCTTCTGGCTCCTGCCATTATTGACACAGGCTTCAATCTTGCGTTTTTTCCCACCTTGGTTAAGAGATGGAAATTTGTAGAGAATGGATGCCGGTTGCCAAAACATTTGGTGCCAAAGATACAGATTCCCTTGCTGCTTCCTCCTCTTCTGGGTGAAAGTTCAGTGGAATTACCAGCAAGTTTGGTGAATTCAATCTTCATGCTTTGATATGTAGAGAAACTTTAGACCCTGCATGTAAATTAGATTATTGAAAAAGGAAGAGTAGCCAAATCTGAAAGTTATGTATGAAGTCTGTCAGTGAGTATCTCACCTTCCCTCATGGTTATCCTTTGGAAGATATGTTAAATTTATTTATTTTTTAGTAGTGTTTTTATGTAAGGATTCTTTGATAATTATACTGCTGTTGTTTTTTCTTCATATCCATAGGGTGTGAGGCAGTAAATACAGCAATGATAAATGTAGAAATATTTTAGGCAGTTCTTTAAATTAAGTTCTTTAAGAAGTGAAATTACTTGTTAGTATCTAATGTTTCTAAGTTGAATGAGTGTTTCTGACAGTGTCACTCTTTCTGTCTATATCTTTCTTCTACTCTTTCAGTTGCCAGAGAAATGAGATTTTAAATTTTGTTAGATGTATGTAATCATGCAAATATGTCAAATTATTTATGGCACTTTAAGTCTCTCGCCTTCTGAGGCATATTTATTGCATAAAATCCAGGAAAAAGTATCAGTGGTGTAAATGTGCTGTCTTCATTGGAATTTACCAGCAGATAACTTGACCTAGACATGACAGCAAATCTTTCTTCTGAAATGTCAATAGGGTACTAAAGTCCAATTATTTTTATACTGTGCTAATCTTCTTTTGCTTTTACAGTGTCACTGCAGGCTTCTATAAAAAGACTATTGGTAATCTCAGTAGGGAGGCCTCTTTATCGAGCAGTTTCAAAGACTTATGAGTTCTGAAAAAACTAAAGATCAGTAGATAATACTGAATTCATGGAAAAAGAGCTAGTCAGTCTCCAAAAAACTAAATGCATAACATATATTGCTGATGATTTTGCCACTTGCAGAAATATTTTTTTTTTTTTATTTTCTCAGATTTGATAATGAGACTGTGATAGTTAAGAAACTTTTATATCTTTACAATACATGCATAAAATGGTACTTTCAAGATAAATTTAGATACAGCTCTTTTATATATTCATAGCTGAAAAATCAAACAGTGTATGTTGCAAAAGACAATTTAAAAAATATTCTTAGGCCAAAAAAACTGTTTATGACTTTTTAAAAGTCTGATTTTTAAAAAAGACTATCAACAGTAGGTCTTGAAAAATCTTATTTTGATGTAGCTTACTGATAGTGTGTTAGTACATAGTATAACTCTGCTAATGAGTACATCTTATCAGGTCCTGGTACATATTGTGAAGCAGAGGAAGTTTCAGAAAGAATTGTCTTCCATTTAAAAGTTTACGGTTATGACTTGAAACTTCTTAATATATCTATTCAGTTCCATTGTTTCCATATCACCTTACAAGGGTAATGTGAGGAAGTAGGTTTAAGAGCTTCAATATGTTGAGTTTACAATGTGTTGAAGAAGCTGTTTCACACTCCAGAATGAGGAGCTTGAGTAACAGGCCTGTTTCCTAAAAGCTCTTTGCAGTGACAGTGATTGAGGTCTGAAAGGGATTGGAGCATTGGTTTCGATGACACTAAGAATTGCTGCTTATTAGGTTATGGCTGCCACTTGTTTATAACCTAATGTAAATTACACTGATAGCTATCTGTTTGTTAGTAAAAAATTGCTTACATTTTTTAATGTTTGCAATAGTGTAAACCCAGATTATAAGACCGTCATGTGTGAAATTACCATCTGAATATCTGTGATTGTAATTTACGTGAAATCGTGGTGTTATATTCTCCAGATGTGGGCCCTTGCTTACATCTATGTACCAAATAACTCCTGTGTTCCACACTATCATGACCTAAATTTTGATTAAGGGTTGGCAGGGAAAGGATTAGGTAAAACAGTTGTATCCCATCAAACTACTTGTACTTTGGAATTGGGGTTGGGTTTTTTGTTGGTTGTTTATTGTCCTGGAAAGTGATTGTTAATTTCAGAATAAACAATTATGCCAATACACTTAGCACTCCTTTAGGGAGTAATAATATTAGAACATCTCCAAAATCCAGTAAAACCATTGTCAGCATGCTGGGGTGGAGGACAACAANTTAACTCAGTTGACCTTTTGACCATATTCTTAACATATCCCCACCTCTCTTTTTGTATTTATATCTGGCTGCTTTATACAGAAGGGAAGTAGAGCTTTTTATTGTTGTTATTAAGGCATGTTCTGACATTCAGCGGTGATCGGGCCTTTACAGTGACTGCTGATTAGCAAGAGCGCTGGGTGGCAGATGACAGAGCCTACTTTTGTTTCTCAGTAGGAATTCCAGTGCAATAACAGTCTCTGAAGGAGAAACTAAGGCAGAGAGAAGAGAGGAGGGGAGGGCAGCACTGAATTATAGGAAAAATTGAAGTGATTGGTCCACCTGTTTCTAGGAAGCCTTAAGTTTGTATTATAACAGCACTTATGGTAACCATCAAGCTTTTATGGACGTTGGGAAGCCATTCAGGTGTTTTACGTGGATTGTGAAATAACCATTTCGGGATTATGTACAACTGCTCTGCATTTGACCTTGAATACTTCTTACAATACCTGTGCAGGTTGCAGTTCTGTGTAAATACTTCTGGGTGTTATTCTCTGTAAAATACAGACTGTTCAACTGTCTGTGTGGCTGCAACCTTGACAGGAGTCACTATTGTTATACAAATAGTTAGTACTAATATTTTATTTGCCTCTATTCTAAATTACACACTTTGTGTGTCTTTTTTTAAATCTAGATACATACTTTATTCTTTATTGCAGAGAAGAATGTTCGGTTCTCACCCCAAGTTAAGAAGGGTCTGTGCTGTGCTCATCATGTAAACATTTGTGTGTTGTCCTTAGTTTTGTCTGCCAAGTATATATATTCGTAAAGGGAAATGAAAAACAGCTTTCATTACTTATTGTAGCACTCATTAGTCAATTTAATAGTTGGAGGAAGGTAATCTGATTTTTTATGTAACTTTATAAGATATTAGCATTCAATACGAATGCTTAAAACCAAACCAATTTAAAATAGCAGTATTCTTCCTAAATGAGAAACATTTCTACTTTTGCCTTCCTTCAAAAGCAAAAACTTGTTTCTTAAAGTCTTATAAATTATTTATAACTTTTACTTTTTACTAATGAAAAAAGGGGAAAACAAAACTGTATTGTTTCACAAACCAGGAATTATTCCAAGATTTGGCATTCAATCTAAATCCATTTTCAATTGCTTTAGAATGGTGAACTTTTCTAACTTGCAAAAACACAGCAGATTTCAAAGGTGCTGCTATAGGCAGTTGTTTTACATAGCCTGAAAATAAAGAGAAGGATCATATAGGGATATTTTGGGGTCTGGTTTTGATGATTCATTCGACAGGATATATAACAATTCATTAAGTATTTACATGTGAAGTTAGCATATGTGGAAAGAGAAATGAAAGAGCTTTCTGATCCTGTAGCACACTGGGACACTTTTGATCTAGTTACTGCTGGTCGCTGAAGGCAACTCTAAGGTACCAAAGAAATACCAAATACACCAAAAAGTATTCCTGCATATTCCTCCTGTTGATACTTCTCATAGAAGGCCTTATTTAAGAAAAAAAAAATAGTTTTGGCTGAATTACTAGTCAGGTGACAGTAAATTAAAATGATGAGTCTTAAATAGTATTTCTGGTTAATGGTTTGTTTGTCTGAAAATATTTGAGGTTCTTTATATCCAGAACTTAATATCAAAAAAAAAAAAAGTTATTTTAATATTTGTAGCTAAAATAATAGTTCCTTAACTTTATTTAAAGAGGAAAGACTTTATTATATTAGGAATTGCTTGTTTAGATCAAACATTTACAGGAGGTAGCAATAGGCCATAAGCACATCTCTGCTCATTATTTTATACAGCAGATTTTCCTTCAGTTAAGACTTTGGTTTTTTGGGGCTTTTGTTGTTGTAGAACTGATTTGGAGAATATATTTCTTATAGTCAGTTATTTGAAAACTTGTTTCTTTGTTTTAAATGGGAGAGAAAATCTCTTTATTTGGTGACAGTACCCTCAAGAGGCTGAAAAATCTGGTAAAAAAAAAAAAAAATTGGTATTTAATTTCCCAGGTTTCTAGGAAGACTAAGCATTGTAAACATCTGCTTCCAAATGCGTTTTGAAGACTAGGCACAGAGATCCAACAGAGGCTTTTTTCCAAGGTTTATCATAGAATCATAGAATCATTTAGGTTGGAAGAGACCCCTGGGATCATCAAGTCCAACCATCAGCCCTACTCTACAAGTTCCCCCCTACACTAGATCTCTCAACACCACA
>VZTM01042059.1:12999-24840 GCA_013400555.1 Jacana jacana
TAAGGGGTTTATATCAAGAGGAAATTAAGCGTCTTTAAAAATAAAGTGAGAAATGTTCATTTACCTGGCAGCACTGTGTATCTCAGTGATAAAGTGATCTGATTTAGCACTGGTGGTTTCACAGTATGTATATGAGATAGTGATACTTAATTCAAAGTGATATCAAAGTTTGGGGACAGGGAATTAAGTGCCTCTGGTTTTTTTTGGTTTTTTAAGGTAGCGCTAAATTTAGGAATTGCAGGAGAAATTGTTGAAGGAATTGGGCTGGATGTGGAGAGAGGTATGAGTTACAGAATTGGAGAGTTCATACACTCTAATTTGCCTCTGCTGTGATTTCCTAACACTTTCAAGTCAGAAAAAATTGTAATGTGAATGCTATAAGCTTTCAGAGAACTAACTCAGTCTACATCTTTATATTCTGTTATAATAATAGAAGGTGCTGTGTTGCCCTTTGTAGAGGTAGGAAGTTTGCTTTTGAGAAGCTTTGGATTAAATTTTGTTGATTTGGATTGAATTTTGCTGAAAGCAAACTTTAATTTAACTTTAAATTTTTTTACTTGTAGAATACTGAATATATTCTGCCTGTAAAATTGCTAAAGCAACCATAGAAGATAGAAACCTAGTTGCACCTTGGATTTGTCTGCAGCTTTCGTGATGAAACATCAATCTCCTGAAGTAATTGTATGAGTTATAATTTTAATTCTGAGTATATCTAAAGTTACAATTGTACTAGTTCCTTTATTTTGTGAAAATTATTAGTTTCTAGAAGTAGATGTTTGTCAAGTAGTTAATTACAGCAAACTGTATTTATATATAAGTGTTATTCATACCTACCTATATGTATTTATTCAATAATTTTTAGGAACTTTGTCATCTGCATGACAGCTTTCTCACCTTTTAGTCCAAGGTGCAGTTTCTGATCTGTGGTAGGTAATAGATGTTCATGAATAAATGCTTCACACTATTTATTTCTTGGGAAAATAAACGCAATGCCTTTGATTAACTTTGGAACTTAATAAAGGGGAAAAAATAAAATATGACAGGAGTGTTCTTCCAGTTAGGTTGATGATTTCTACTGGGGAATGCCTCATGAATAATTCGGATAAGATGGAAGCAAGTGCCTCGCTGCCAACGATTCAATGAAGAAATCATGTTGGAACCAAAGCATCCTATGTAAAATGCATGATAGTCTTAATGCTGACATTTAAGTATTAATGTTTTGTCCTGTAGGATAGCCAGAGGTGCAGTAGGTTTGAGCCCCAGTGTTGTGTCTAACACTTCTGAAACTTGTCACAAAAGCTCTGTTTTAAAATGGAACCAAGTGGATGGTCACTGTTGCCTAAAGTAGCACCAGGCTCCAGTAGTTAGATAAGCTGAACTGGCCTTTAGAAGAGCATATGTTGACAAAATTTTACAGAAGTGTATGGAATAACTTTAGGGAAGAAGCACGTACTCCACTCTATGTTGCTCTGCTTCCTGAAGACTTAAACTTCTCTGTCTAAATAATCTAAGCAGGAACATGAGCGAGCTTTGATAGAAATCCAATAGCTTTTAAAAATGAACTATGGTAGTTCATGTAAGAAATGCATAGTAAATACTTACTGTTGTATTTTAATTTCCATATTTATTAAACAAATATATTTGTTGTGCAAATATACCCCAGTTGTGAATGCAGCCTGTAAATGCTTGAGTTATACAGATGATAATGACTGTTATCTGAGAATCTTTGAGGAGTTTAAAGAGGTTGCTTAATTTCTGTTTTTCTGTTGTGGTGCCAAAACCTGCTAACATGTTTGGTTTAGACTTGAAAGGAGTTTTTGAAATGTTAAATGTGTCAATTGTGCCATTCTTATATATCTGTTTCATTAGTGCTGTTTGCTAAGGCTAGAATTTGTCCTGCAGCAGGGCAGAGCTGGGGGTGTACAGGAGAAAATGAGGTCAGTAGATGATGTGCAGCAGGGCTTTGTACATCCCTCTTGGTGCTTCATGCAAGCTGTTAAGCAGACCTGGATGGGAAGAAATGTGGAGGCATGTGGAGGCACCCAGCGCTGGAGGCAGCTTTAGTGCATCCCTGACCCCAGACCCAGGGCACAGGTGGCATCTTACTGCCACAAGAACAGCAGGGAATAACTTGGAAAAGCTGGCTTGAGAAGGCATGCCAGCCCCTTTGCCTCTTCCAACCTATATGATTCTATGATATGGTTTAGTTTCAGGTAGTCCTGTGAGGAGCATGGAGTTGGACTTGATGATCCTTATGGGTCCGTTCCCAATTGAGATATTAACACCTTGTGATCATCAAGTTGGTGAACTATCCAGTTAGACACAAATGCTCAGTGGAACAGTGTAGGTTGTACTAGTCTTTAAGCTTGGCCCTGCAAAAATACTCAGGGAAACAAGAATCCCAAACAAAATAATGTCAGCATTTAAAATTTAACTTTTACTGGTGCTTTTTCCTGTTTTCTTAATAGACTTCTGTCTCGCTGTGATATCAGAAATCAGATCTGTAGCCTTGGGTTTCTCACTCAAGCCACAATTTATCCTTAGGAAAATTGTAATTCTCATGAAATACAAACACAGTTTGCACTTTACAAAAGCACGAGATACTAGAGATACTCATTCAGGACTGCTTGGGTTTCCTGAGCCTTTTGAATTCCTCTGCTGTCTTTTTCTTGGTTTTTAACTTTTCCTTTATGCTAGGTATTACATTCTAATCTCCTTGGTGTCTCTCTTGACATGCCCTCTTCTCAAATTAGGGCATGTGCAAACCCACCTCTCTGAGAGGCTGTGTTTAAATATATTTCCTTTGGCTTTTGTCTGACAAGTTGCTAAAAACAGAGTGCCACTTTTCCTAATGAATAACTTATCAGATCCATTCTCTTATTTTTATATGCCTACTTTTTTATTTGACAGACTTGAGAATTTCTTCTCCTAGTCTCTGGAATTTAATTGTATGTGAATCAGTTCTTTTTATTTGTCTTACTGTGCTAACCATTTTCTATTAACATTGCTTTCAAAAATCCATTTTCTTTGCTCCAAAGATCTCATATCTCAATATGAGATTACAACATTTTATAGTTCATAAGGCTGTATCCTAAACTAAAACTGCAACATAAAATTGTGTGCTGCCATGGCATCTGTTTTCTATAAGCTGTTATGTTTTAAATTTGCTCTTCAGGAAGACCTCACTACTTTTCCCATTTGGGACCTCTTTGGCCTTCATGTATGTTAACTGACATTTTACCAGATCGTAACTTTCTATAGATCACTTACTGTTCTATAAAATACAAAAGCCAGCTCAAGATTTGTTAAGTATATAATCAGAGATGTACATAGTTGAGTTTGTGAGGTCATTTTGGTGCTCTTTTGTCTTTTTACTTGGGCCCTGTGCCTCAGATACGTGTGTACTAGTGCATATTAAGCCTTGACTTTGGTTTTTGTCTTCTTCCCTGTGTGAGAAAGCTATAGCACAAGATACAAGCTCAAGGCAAACTGGAAACAACACTACGGACACAACTGGTGCATTCTAAAGGGGCCCAATTCTGCTGTGTTAGAGGTGCAACTGGTATGTACAGTGCTCAGTGAATTCAGGCACAGAGGTGTAATTATTTACCGAAGTCCTCCAGAGGTAGTTTTTGTGTCTGTTCAGTGCAGTGAGTGAAAGCCCTCCTGGTGTTGTGTTTGTGGACTCAGCCATCTCCATTTGCAGTATACCCAAGAAAGCAGGAAATACTTGATCCTGCCGATGTGTGCAACAGTCAAAGAATGACCGATGTGTGAGAACTCTTGTTTCTCCTTTTTGCCTAACTATCCCCCCGTATTTTTGCCATGCCTCTTTAGACAGTGAGACAAAGACAGTGATGGCCAAATTAAAGGCGTTCAGTTGAATGTAATTTTATTTGGTATAAAATTTTACTGCATCAGAAGTGACTGAAGTATCAAAAACGCAATGTTATTCCTTCCTTAGGAAAGAGTTTAAACAATGTTTAGTAATGAATAAAGCTTGACTTTGTTTTAACATTTCCAAAGTTTGCCTTAGTGTTTGTTAACATTCTGTTTAGTACAAAAGTATCATCTTTCATTAAAACAAAACTTCGGGCTCTGATTTCTCTAAGATCCCAAGGGAATCCTATACTTTTGAGCAACAATCCTGCTAAAAGTAATTTATACCAGTCATTTGAGTTTAATTTGTGGTGCCTTTAATTTCTGTAAAAGGTGCATAGGCTTCTGATGTTCATTCATTTTGTGTTGATGTTTCCCTATAAGCATTTTTTCAGTGGAATAGAAATATTTGTGTAAAAGTTGACTATGCATGACAGTGCTAATATTGTCAAACAAGTGGCTCTGCTGGACTCCCTTAAACTACATGAGACTTAGGTCAAGTTTGTTAAAGGTTTCTAAGACTGACAGTGACACCGGCTGGAATCTAATGGACCTGTACAATGTACTAAATGTGATCAACAGGAGATGTAAAGCCTACTTTTTACCCCTTATCTGCTTCTCAAATACTTCTATCTGTGACAATTCATTAATGTAATAGGCTCATGTCAGTGACTAAAGGGATTCCATTTTCCCTGGTCTTTTATTGTAGCTCTAGATAGCCTTACGTGGCAACATGAAGTACTGTTTTAATACTTTTTGGAAGCATTGGATGCTCACTTCTGAACGTATGTGAGCACTGAAGCTGTTGTTTAAAAAACATGAGTTTCCTAGTGTACATTTTCAATGTGCTGTCTTTACAAATGTAGAAAAGAAATTTTGATTTTTCAACTAAGTAGCCCCTTGGCAAAATAAATGAGTAATAGCAAGTAAATTGATTTGCCTCATAGGGAATGACTCTTGTGTGGTGATAGGATGCATTGTTTATTCCAGAAATAGCGGTACGACACTGGGGAACACAGAGATGGCTGACAAGCAATATCAGTTCACAGGAAATGTGTTAGCGAGACGTTGGTAACTGTACAGTTGGGAGAGCAGGAAAATAAGTAGGAAATTTCCCAGCTAAAGGAGAGGAACTGTTGAAAAATGTGGTTAGAGGTTTAGTGGAGCAGAGAAAGTACTGATGTAGCAATGAAAAACTGAATAGATTTGGAAGTTGATTTTCCAAGTTGTGTATTTTATTTAAACATACATACAAATTGTCTGTGCGATTAGAGAGAGTACGTATACTTGTCACTGAGCCATGCATAAATGAAGGCTATGATTTTGCTTTGAGTTTTTGAGAATGTGCTTTTCAATATCTCAGCCTACAGTTTCTGCTGTTAGAAGACTCTCTGTGCAGGGGCTGGCCTCTGTGGTGCATCATTGGAAGACCTTCATTTATAATGTATTTTCAAGCAGAATTTATCAATGGTAACTGCAGGCAATTGCTTTATCCAGAGCAGACACTACATGATATTGTTGTGAATGCATAGGAAATTGCACAGCAAAAGTACATCTGTGGAATTTGTCTCAATTTTTATTAGCTTTTCAAAACATTATTTTATTGATACCTGATTTTTTCTACTGCTAATGATGTAGCACTGGAGTTTTACAGCTACTTTCCGATATCTAACATCAATAGTATAGTTTGAGGGGTAGAGACTCATAGAGCCTTGAGGTAAAGTAAACCTAGTGGACCTTCCATATCCTATGACTTGTTTTTACTCATAGACATGGCCGAAATCCAGTAAGGTATCTTCCTGTTTGGGTTGAGCTTTTGTTAGACATTAACTCTTGCAATGTTAATCCCTGGATTCCTTTTAAAATCCAAGTGTCAAATACTACTTGAGACCGGTGTCCAACTTAATTTTAGTGAAAGCTCAGCAACAGTGTCTAAGTCCAAGTACCCACACAAAAATCTTGGCTAAAGGAAGCATTTAGAGCAGTTGTGGCTATTTATCACCAGGGAGCAAGCTTTAAGACCTCTTATCTGAAGACCATTTTAGGTTATGCTCAATATATACAGGGATTGTGTGTAAAAAAGACCCTTGAAAATCTTGAAGCTGAATAAAGCTTTTCAAAAGCCTTGAATAGTTATGTGGGTGACCCACAGAGCTAAGGAGAAAGACCAGATTGGTAAGGCTATTTAGGATTTTGAACAACTTGTTCCAGGGAATGAATCAGGAAAATTTTTACACCTTACAATTTCAAGAAAACTAACTTCATTATTTTCTTCATCTCTCTGCCAGAAAGAACACATTTCATCTGAGGAAAGTGTTCAGGGTTTTTTTTTTGTTTTTGTTTATAATTCAATCCTCCTTCTTTACACAAGAAATGTTTGTATAGCAACTTTACTAGCACCCAGAAGAGTTCATACATAGCTTGTAAACAATTTTTTTTGTCTTTGTAAACACTTTCAAAGCAAAGATTTTGTCATGGTTGAATGGAACTGCACATCACAGAAACAGCCATTAGACCTGAAGACAGACTAATTAGATGTCTGCCTTTTGCTACATGATATTAAGACTTAAATTCTAGCACACCTAAAGTTCATGCAGTTCCAGGCATCAGTCAATTAGACAAAGGAAAAACAGGTCAATTTTATTAGATTCCATGACTCAGGCAGTTGATTATACTGAGAAAACACAGAACTTTGTGCTTCAGCAGAGGGTTTGCTTTTGTAATTGACTAACTGCTGCCTCCTGCTCTATTGACCTTTGCTAATTTGTAGTATTGTCTGTCATTCCTTATCTGCAGCCAAGTGGGGAGGTTCATATGTAAACACCAACATCATTAAGGTCAGGGGGAACTGCATCTGTCTCTGTAGACTGTTCATTTTAGTCGTTCATACAGCCAGGCTGCAGGCTTTCTGTCATTTCGTTCCGCAGATCCATCTGAAAATCTGCAGTCTTTGTCACTCTGTCACTGTTTTAATAATAATGAAATGAATAATGACAATAGCTGTGGATCATTTAATAACCTAAAGAGTTTCTTCTGGAGCGGTCCCAGCACTGCCACAGCATTGCAGTGGGATGGTATCGCCTGGGAAGTGGCTCAGTTTCAACATATCTAGTGTGCTGGTTTGCCCTGTGTGGTATGGTGGGGTATCACAGGGGGCTATACATCCTGTCCTTTTGGTTGCTGTGAGACTCTCTCCCTGTGGCAAATCAGTGAGGAGGCTGAAACTGAGAGAAAGAAAACCCCCCAAAACTTCTACTCCAAGAGCTTGCATAAAACCCTTGAGTTGTTTCATTTCTCAATGTTTTGTGTGTGTCTACATGAAGTCGAAAAATGTGTCAGTGTTTCCAAGGGCCTGCTAAGTTTCCAACTTTTTAAGAAAATGGTTATTTAGTGTTATTACCAATGCAGCATTTAAACATCTGTGGGTTTTGAATGCATTGGCAGTCCTATCAGAAATGTGACCAAAGTGCCATAGGTTTACTGTTGTTTGGTATCATGTTGCAGAATGATTGTATATAAAAATACTGGGATTTTCTTCCTCTAAATACTTATGGAGTTTCAGTTCTGTTTGTAATATTTTTCCATAGTGTATTTTAGCACAAACTATTCTTTGCAATAACCAAATTAAATGGCCTTATTTTAATTTCATCTCTTTGTTCAACATAGGAAGCTTTCTATTTCAGCAAGTGATTCTTCTTCCTTTGATGTTTCTTCCCTTTGGATATTTGCATCCGCTTACTTTATTTCCCCCTTACTTTACCTTGTTTAAACTGGCATGCATGATAGTCTTTTAAGAGCTTTCCCAAAATTTGTCCTCTAGCCTCTTATGCTGATATTGCTTAGCCTGAAGCTTTTCAGTAAGTTGTCAAGAATACCTGGCAGTCTTAGTACTATCACTTTGCTAGTAAACGGCTGCTTCTTCTCTGTCCTCTAATGACACGGAGTACCAAGCACTAATTTTTACCTCCCTGCTCTATATCCTATTCAGCTGTCCAAATGAATAATCAATCAGCTTCACTTAAGTATCACTATTGTGAATTATTTTGCATTCCAGTTTGAGGTTTTTTTATTTTGATTCGTGATGTATTTTGCTTGTATTCAAAGCTTACTTTTTTTTTTAAACAATGCATGTACACATTCATAACCCCTATCAACATGGTATCGATTAGAAATAAAATTGACACATTTTCTTCCTACTAAAGTTTGTGAATGGGAATATTAAATAAATGTGTTTTCTTTTACTCTAATTTGACCAAGAAGTACAAAAACAATGGTAATAGATGCTTCAAGATCTGGTTGTAGAGCAGTCTTGAGCTGTCAGGATGGGCAGTCAGAAAAGTCAACCTCTTTTATGTAATTGGAGGAAATGCTATGAGAAGGCCAGTAAGGTGGGCAAACAGGAAACTGGTGTCATTTTAGACACAGTGGCTGATAGTGGAAACCTGTATGTTGTGGTTCTGAGCCAAGGACCCTCCTGCCTCCAGAGTGATGGGAATCCCTTTGAAACAGAAGCTGGTGAGGGGCATGGCAAACAAGTCTTATGAAGAGTGGCTGAGGGATGTGGGAGTGTTCAGCCTGGAGAAAAGGAGGCTGAGGGTTCTTATCTTTCTCTAGAACTCGCTGAAAAGAGGTTGTAGAGAGACGGGGGTCGGACTCTTCTCCCAAGTCACAGGCAACGGGACAAAAGGAAATAGCCTCAAGTTGCACAAGGGGAGGTGCAGGTTGGAGATTAAGAAAAAAATTGACACTGAAAGGGTTATTAAACATTGGAATGGGCTGCCCAGGGAAGTGGTTGAAGTGTCATCCCTGGAAGTATTTAAAAGACAGGTGAACATAGTGCTTAGAGACATGGTTTAGTGATGTTTTTTATCAGAATTAGTAGGACTCTATCTTTAAGGTCCTTTCCCATCTAGACAATTCTATGATTCTATGGTGAGTGCATTAATAGATGATCAGCAGTTTCACTTTGGCAGAACTTGATGAAAGTGTTTTTAATGACAGTGACCTACCTGATCCTCCCTCCAGCCTTGCTGCTTCAAAATCTTCAGAAGCCAGTGTTAACCTGTACAGAATGCTGAGAAGTGCTGAAACTCATTCTGCACGTCATGATGACTAATTGAAAGAAACAGCTTGATGAATTTTCTAGTTCAGTAGCCTGGCTTTTGCAGAGAAAATGCATTTCTGAAGCGGCAGACTGAGAGTCAAGTTATTGCCTCTAGCAATGGATCCTTGATCTGGATCTGACTGACGTTGCATAGNGAGGAGGCTGAAACTGAGAGAAAGAAAACCCCCCAAAACTTCTACTCCAAGAGCTTGCATAAAACCCTTGAGTTGTTTCATTTCTCAATGTTTTGTGTGTGTCTACATGAAGTCGAAAAATGTGTCAGTGTTTCCAAGGGCCTGCTAAGTTTCCAACTTTTTAAGAAAATGGTTATTTAGTGTTATTACCAATGCAGCATTTAAACATCTGTGGGTTTTGAATGCATTGGCAGTCCTATCAGAAATGTGACCAAAGTGCCATAGGTTTACTGTTGTTTGGTATCATGTTGCAGAATGATTGTATATAAAAATACTGGGATTTTCTTCCTCTAAATACTTATGGAGTTTCAGTTCTGTTTGTAATATTTTTCCATAGTGTATTTTAGCACAAACTATTCTTTGCAATAACCAAATTAAATGGCCTTATTTTAATTTCATCTCTTTGTTCAACATAGGAAGCTTTCTATTTCAGCAAGTGATTCTTCTTCCTTTGATGTTTCTTCCCTTTGGATATTTGCATCCGCTTACTTTATTTCCCCCTTACTTTACCTTGTTTAAACTGGCATGCATGATAGTCTTTTAAGAGCTTTCCCAAAATTTGTCCTCTAGCCTCTTATGCTGATATTGCTTAGCCTGAAGCTTTTCAGTAAGTTGTCAAGAATACCTGGCAGTCTTAGTACTATCACTTTGCTAGTAAACGGCTGCTTCTTCTCTGTCCTCTAATGACACGGAGTACCAAGCACTAATTTTTACCTCCCTGCTCTATATCCTATTCAGCTGTCCAAATGAATAATCAATCAGCTTCACTTAAGTATCACTATTGTGAATTATTTTGCATTCCAGTTTGAGGTTTTTTTATTTTGATTCGTGATGTATTTTGCTTGTATTCAAAGCTTACTTTTTTTTTTAAACANTTTTTTTTAAACAATGCATGTACACATTCATAACCCCTATCAACATGGTATCGATTAGAAATAAAATTGACACATTTTCTTCCTACTAAAGTTTGTGAATGGGAATATTAAATAAATGTGTTTTCTTTTACTCTAATTTGACCAAGAAGTACAAAAACAATGGTAATAGATGCTTCAAGATCTGGTTGTAGAGCAGTCTTGAGCTGTCAGGATGGGCAGTCAGAAAAGTCAACCTCTTTTATGTAATTGGAGGAAATGCTATGAGAAGGCCAGTAAGGTGGGCAAACAGGAAACTGGTGTCATTTTAGACACAGTGGCTGATAGTGGAAACCTGTATGTTGTGGTTCTGAGCCAAGGACCCTCCTGCCTCCAGAGTGATGGGAATCCCTTTGAAACAGAAGCTGGTGAGGGGCATGGCAAACAAGTCTTATGAAGAGTGGCTGAGGGATGTGGGAGTGTTCAGCCTGGAGAAAAGGAGGCTGAGGGTTCTTATCTTTCTCTAGAACTCGCTGAAAAGAGGTTGTAGAGAGACGGGGGTCGGACTCTTCTCCCAAGTCACAGGCAACGGGACAAAAGGAAATAGCCTCAAGTTGCACAAGGGGAGGTGCAGGTTGGAGATTAAGAAAAAAATTGACACTGAAAGGGTTATTAAACATTGGAATGGGCTGCCCAGGGAAGTGGTTGAAGTGTCATCCCTGGAAGTATTTAAAAGACAGGTGAACATAGTGCTTAGAGACATGGTTTAGTGATGTTTTTTATCAGAATTAGTAGGACTCTATCTTTAAGGTCCTTTCCCATCTAGACAATTCTATGATTCTATGGTGAGTGCATTAATAGATGATCAGCAGTTTCACTTTGGCAGAACTTGATGAAAGTGTTTTTAATGACAGTGACCTACCTGATCCTCCCTCCAGCCTTGCTGCTTCAAAATCTTCAGAAGCCAGTGTTAACCTGTACAGAATGCTGAGAAGTGCTGAAACTCATTCTGCACGTCATGATGACTAATTGAAAGAAACAGCTTGATGAATTTTCTAGTTCAGTAGCCTGGCTTTTGCAGAGAAAATGCATTTCTGAAGCGGCAGACTGAGAGTCAAGTTATTGCCTCTAGCAATGGATCCTTGATCTGGATCTGACTGACGTTGCATAGCTGTGAATTCCACAAGGTGATGCAATGTCAGTTCTGAGCTGGTTTGCTTGCAGATTTGGATGATGAAGAAGAAAAATAACCTGTGTACATACTTAACCCCGTAGCTGTGTTACACCACATTTCCTTGAGCTCAAGCTCATGTTTATTCCTTACTTTGCTTTCTTGAGAAGAGCAGTGCTCTTTGTGTATTTGAGAGCCCTAATGTTGATATCTCTTCTTCAGTGTGATGAAGCGTCACTACTGCCTACTAGGAAAGCATAGATAAAAGAAAGAAAACTAATTGATGCCCTTGGGAAACTGCAGTAAAATACTGTCCTGTGCCAAATTTGCACATTATAATGATGCTAAAAGAAAACAAGCATCCCACAGTTCTCTGCAAGCTGAGGAAATGGAGGTTAGACCAGCCATAAAGGATGCTGTGAATTCCTCAAACAGCTAGTGAGAGGAAGGAAAATCCTCAAAAAGTCTGTGTCCTAACAATTGCATAAAATTGCATGTACGTTCTTGGATGTTATTTTCCTACAGCAGGCAGATGACATTTATCTCCCTGCCTTGTAACATTGCTGAAGTGACATGCAGATGAAGAGTGAAAGGAAATGAAGGCAGGGTCAGCCCCAAAGTGGAAAACCATTTTGTTTCAAC